>QLNU02015270.1:670866-708023 GCA_006491805.2 Dysdera silvatica | reverse complement strand
GATTTTACCTAGTTTCTACCTCGCCTTTACTGTATCTCAGGCGAACCAAACCGGAGTTTGATTGTTAAGCACAAAACCAAAATTTATATTTTGCATAATGGGCGCCTATATAGGGGGCAGAGGGGGCTTGAGCCCCCCCCCTAGCCGTTTAAAAATTTTATTTGCCCGAACCTGCTATGCATTTACTTTCAAAAGTTTTACAGTCACATTTTAAAATAAGGTACTTTTTAGCTCATTACTAATTGTCAAGCAATATCAATTATTTTTGTAGCGTTTTGGTATCTTGTACATTCACTAAAATTCTCGATAGCTTTGAGAAGGAGGTAATAATTTTCCAGCCCATCTCCCCCCCAGAAATAATTGTTAATTTTTTTCAGCTTCCCAGAAGTGCTCGTACGGGCGTCCATGATCCGCCTGACTAATGTTTAAATTGAGCTGGCAAGCAGCACATAAAAAATCATTTACAATTAAAAACGAAATTATTTTAATACAGGCTCTTCGAAAATAGTCATAAAATTCCCTAACTTGTCATTATTATCCCATAAATTGAATATGTCATTAGTCATCCATGTCTTCTATGCCCCCCACAAACACATAAATTGGAATATTTTAAGCAAAAAACCCAAAACAATTCCGCCTTCTTGGAAAAAAAAATGCTTTTTTATGAAGAGTAAAGTTTTCTGAAAATCGATGCCAAGTTCACCAAAAGAATAAATATGTAGACCCGTAAATAGCCAATAGTTTGGCATAAGACCTCAAACTTGCCAGACCCTCCGTTTCATCATTCTGACGCCAAGCCGTTGGCGCCGAAGCGACCGGAACGTGCGAAAGTTGTTTTCGAACCATTGGAATTCCAAGAAAGGGGGCGCTCATTCAGTCATAATTTGAGTTGGGGGGGGGGCGCAGGGGGTAAAATAATTCCGGTCGAAATTAAACCGTCACCGCATGCTTGGTTCCTCGAATTATTTCGAAATCAACTTTCTCCGCAGATGCACTTTAGAGCCCCGTTTCCAACGCGACTGAAAATCGCGGTAGGACGCTAAATTATTATTTTTTTTTTATTAAAGAATAGAAAATTTTATTTGTCAATTTTTTTTAAATATAAAATTTATGTTCACATTTTTTAAATGATTGAACATGGATGTTCGTTGTGAACTTTACTTTTAATCTAAAGGATGCATATAAAAATAGACTAGAGGTGATGATCATCGATAGTAATCAAGTTTCTTTCAGAAATACATGTGTTGTCGCTCTTAATATCGATGAAATCGATGGCATTTACCAATTTCGAAAATCGGTTAAATTGCCATTTGAATCGTTTTAATAAAGGCATGTGAAATAGGAAATTTACAGAAACGGATACATGTTTTTCAGTTTGTAATAGATTTATTTCATGAAAATTTCATGTTATACTAATTATGACTCTTTTCTAACATAATTTTCTTCATTTTACAAACAATGAATTCAATTTTATAAGCGATGAATTCAAATTTATTAGCAATGAGTACAATTTTATGAGCAATGAGTTCAATTTTATAAGCAATGAATTCGATTTTATCATCTTTAATTTCTATTTTATAAGCAATGAATTCAATTTTATAAGAAATTAATTGAATTTTATAAGCAATGAATTCAATTTTATAAGCAATAAATTCAATTTTATGTAAAACTTTCAAAGATGCTTACATAAAAAGCTCAGCAAATCCTTGAGCTTGTTTTACATATTTCAAAAAATACAGAAAAAAATTTTAGTTTGAAGGGTTTTTTTATCTGTCAGTGATTTCACGTTGCAGGATAGCAAACATCATATTGCATCGGACCTACGGGTTTCCGAGGAGACCGTACCTTTGCTGCCAAGTCGTCCGAAACATCGGAATACGATGGGAAGAAATAAAATACAGGGTGTTCATAAAATAACTTATAGTATTCTAGACGTTCTAGAGCGATGATGAAAAGAGATATCGGCAAGGAATTTAGAGGTTATCTTAAATAGACCAAGAGGAACCGATTTTAATTTAGTTCCAAATTTAGCCACCAGTGGAAAAGGGGCGCTTTAGGCGTGAAAATCTCTTTCGTTTGCATAAAACCCTCAGAAGGTTATGGAACGTCAGGTCTTCAAGAAAACGAGGCTCCTTCTGACGAAAAACATTGCATCGAACATTCATCTGTATTGGGATTGAGAACACGCTCGAGGATTCATAGCATTATCATTAATTTAACGAACCCTGCGTGTTGAAATGAATTAGTAATCGTTTTCCACGAGATGTAATTCCACACGCTAACTGACAAATATATTCCACCGATAAGTTAATCTGCTGGCGTTTTTCAAGCTCCAAGTCCAAAATTGCTCTTTATTAAAGTATCCGCTTTTAAATAACAACAGAAGGTCGGGAGTTCAACCAATTTTGGAAAATTTAACACTTTGGTTGTTCAAATTCTCAACGTTAGAATGTAAACAAAGAAAGCGGGGAAATTGAGCTCGTAAAACCAAGAGAATATACCATTTTAGTTCGTAAATCGGAGAGGAATTTAACGTTAGTTCTATGTCATATTTTTCGCGATTAACTCAGTAATTCACAGAAACACAAATTTCTTAAATTGGATATCAGAAAGATTTACATCTACAGGCTTAGCGTTAATAAATGTATTTTGTGGCCCCGGTAAACACTTCATTGGATTACTCATTGTTCGATTGCCCCGTTTTCTCATTTTAACTTGTTAACTGGGTATGACGACATTTTTCGTCATGCCCATAAGACTACCAAAATGCGAATGACGACATTTTTCATCATGCCCAGAAGACCCAAAATGCGAATAACGACATTTTTCGTCATTCCCAGAATGCTACGCATATTAAACCAAAAGTATCTCAACCTGTTAAATGGGTATGACGACATTTTTCGTCATCCCCGGAAGACTACCAAAATGTCTCCCAAAAAAAGTCCCCAGTGTGAAACGAGTTTCACAAAATTTTATTCCCCGGTTAACAGGTTAACGACGGTTTTGGCCCGTCATTTGGAAATCATTAATGAGGGATTTTATTGTAACTCTGATTTAAGATGCGAGAGCGAACATTAAGCTGATACGTTTTTGGACATTTATGTACAACTTATTTTTAAATATGAACGTGTGTATATGAGCTCATGTGGGCACATGAACTCATATGTGCAGAATAAATCTTGCTATGACGAATGCCAAACGTTAATGGAGGCGATACAATCGACGCACATCTTACATGGGGCGCACATATTTCTACCCTTTCAAGAGAGCTACACTCTCTCGTTTACATTTTTGCAAAAGTAAGGTATTTCACTCCACTACATATAATGCGTCTGCTGTACTATACATTATTCTATTTAAAAAAAAAAACATATGCCATTGAAGTATTTGGAATTACTAACACCCCCACTTATTAATGTACAAAAGAAAATCATTCGAATAATGTATTTTGCAAGCCACACGGGATCGCTCCATCCACACGGATCCACACGGGATCCACACGGGATCACTCTTCAGGCTCTGGAACCTTCTTCCAATTCAAGAAATTGTCACACGAAAAACAGCTTTACTTATGAATAAAATCGTTAATAATAATTTTGACGTTTCAGGAAATTTTTCAGCCCCTGAGCATACCTACTCTACTAGGTTTCGGTTTAATTCGTCAGTAACCATTCCTCCATCCCGCGGAAATTTTCTGAAATCTAGTTTATCTTTTTTTTTGGTACAAAAATTTGGAATTCTCCAAGTCCTCAAATTAGACATTTATCCTATCAACTTTTCAAACAAAATATGTTCACGCAGCTTCTTGAAGAAATCTGTGTGACATGTGCCCTATGTAATCAGGATTACGTAGTCGTTGCACAACCCCGCCCAACTTTCTTCTTTGCTTGCTGTTTACAGGTGTTGCGTAATTGACTTTTTCCTTCCCGTCTCCTCACTACGCTCTAATCTTTAAAAATATTTGGATTATATTTTATTACCATGTTATAATGATATAAATTTAAATTTTTTAATGTTTATAATATATTTTTTGAAATATAAATTCGAATTTTTAAATTTGTTCTTTTTTCTAATAAAATTTCAATTGTGTAATTTTGTAATATGAGTTATAAGAGTTTAAATTTTTTTTGTTCAGTCTTTAGATTATAAGAGAACTGGTCACACGCTACGCAAAACTAATATTTTGGGTGTGGAATACTGATTGTCGCAGTTTGGCTGTTGTATTTAAATTACACTGCGACGGTTTGTTTTTTATTTTATTTATTACCTTAGAATTATGTTCGTCTTACTATTTCTTTTTTTTTTCTCCTAGAGTTTCTTTTTTTATATAAATAATAAATATTTTTCTTTGTAAATATTTGATTCAGGGTAAATTTACGTTCAAATTTACATTCATTTATTTACTTTGTCATTACAGTACCTTGCTTTTATATACATTTGGTAGGCGTTGGGAAGGGTAAAGAATGAAAATAAATGAAATGCACATACTTAATGCTCAAACATTTTTTTTTTCAATTTCTAACTTCTCTCTAACAGAATTATTTCATGTTAAAATGCTTATTCTTTCTCTTTATTGATTGAGTCTGTTCACAGTTATCAATGCCCCCCCCCCCCACGTTCCTTTCCTTCCCTTCCCGTCTTTTACTTTCACAAATCGGGTTAACCTCTTGGGTGCAAGGCCAGAACACTCTGATTTGTTACCTCCTCTTGTGCTTTTCCTCGAGTTGACGTCGTGTCCATTGGCGTATGCAAGGGGTGTGTTAATGGGGGTTGTAACACACCCATTGCGATGCAATTTTGTATATTTAACATAGGAATATGTGAGTTGAAGCTATGTAACCCCCCCCTCAACTAATGCGCGGATCTTGGTATACTGGGCCTTTTTAAGTTGATGCAACTATGGAGTATGAAGTGTATGGACATTATGTGGTACACGTGTGCCCCATGGGCCGTGTATATGTATGTACTTCGGGCGATGGTTTTTATGGAACTGACCCCTGTCCTGCCGTCACCAGGGGGGTTTAGACTAATTGTTCACCACTAGATATATATGCTGAATCATGGCCTTTCACAAAAGTCGCGGCAAAATCTAAACATCTCTGCCCTCGGGTCGCCTATTTCTAGCCATGTGGATAATACTCTCTGGAACCCATCCACACTGTGCAGTGTCATTTTTTTAACTACTAGTTTCTCTCTCGTTTATGATTTCTAGAGAAGTCTTTTTAGAGAAGTTGTAAAAAGAGAGAGAGTGGCTGTTGGGGCTGAATTGAGTTGCTACAATGATATTTAGTGGTGTCAGGAGAGGACACAGGTAAGAACTGAATTTGCACCCTAGGAAGCAAGCGCTGAAAAAAAAAACGAAACCAAGTCATTGTTCCAGCAGGGCCTCCAAGCATTTCCCCGGATCTTCCTACGGACACTTTCTACGAATACATCTCATTACAAAGATAAACTGATTATATAACCTTTTTTTTCAACCTGGGAACTCCTACTAACACTGAACATTTTTTCCCTCTATCAAGTAAATATCACCCCAATATATAAAAAAGGAACGTTCTTCAATATCTTTGCGGATACGAAAGCAGAAACACAAAACTTTCCAACATAATCTGAACTCACAAAATGGCAATTTCGGCTCTTTAGGTTTTTTTATCCGCAAAATAATTACTTTCGTTTTTCTGAAACACTTATCAATTAAACATATTCCGAAATGTGCGTCATAAAGAATCGACGGCATTTGCGTTTTTTCCCTAAAGAAAAATTGTGACACCTGCTGGATAGAAACTCTCTTTTTCCTCCTTAAGCTATTCTGTATTTTGGACCCAAGTTTTATACAGTTTTTAAACTATAATCTCTTATACAATAGTATAATTTCATATATGTAACTCTTAATAGTACAACTAACTTATTAATTAATATTTGTTGTACTAACATTTTAACATTTTTTGAATCAAAATTTCAGATAAGATATGTTGACTCTCAGATACACTTCTGTCTTGAATCTTGATAAACATAATTTCGTAAGCTTTATCCAGACGTGTGCCACAATTTTCTCAAATGAGGCCCATGAAAAATCCCAAAAAATAATAATACTTCTTGCTCATTAATTTGTAAAAACGACGCTCAGTCTGTTCTTAAGTTATTACAATGGTTTTCACGTCCCTCTGCTAAAGATATACAACAACTGAACTCTTTAAAATAAGCATAATTCAGAAATATGAAAATTTACCCTCTCTCTTGTCAACATCACCGCATTCTGGAAGAGAATCTCGTAACAAGCTTCGGCTTTATATTCTCTTCCATTTCTAACCTCAAAACTTAAAATAATTTAATATAGATCTTCTCTTACATTTCTATAATTTTTATACTGCTCAAGCTATGTATCACGAAATATTGTATATCGGGTTGAATAAAAATTTATTATTATTAATCGCAGTCTTAGTAACGTCCGGTATATTTTTCGTGTGGCCCATTTTTAACTCGCGACTAACTAAAGCTGACTTTCAAACAAGCCTTTATATTATACGTACTAGCTCTACAGTGGCCCCATTTATGCAAATTTCATCATCAATGCTGACTAATCACATCATTTTACAGATATTCTAATATTTTGAATCGGCGCTGGGAATATTTTAATTCTTTGAAAAATTTCAATAATTTTTTAATAAAATTTATATTTTTTAGACACGGGTGAACAATATATCATACGTCAGCTTATTGTGAACGCTTAATAATTTTGTCGTCGTCCTTGTTTATTTTTACAAATATCATGCATTTTATAAAAAAAATGAAATGCCTTTTTGATTATTCTAATATTTTGAATTGGAGTTGTATATACATTCCCTGTTTAAGAGACTTCATACGGAGGTTTTCATTTACAGATAAAAACACCCCAACTCGACACAAGATTGTAAAATAGCATATGAACAAATGCATGTACCAAGGAAATGGTACTTTCGAAGAAATTTCTAACGCAAATTTCTCCACATGCTTGACTTTTAGTACACAAATACTGAATTCGGCATCATATTCATCGCAGAACTCCGGTTGGGAAAGGCTGGTTTAGAAAACGGAATCAACCAATTAACCAAAAACACCAACCAGTTGTAAAAATTGATCAACCAATTTAAGAAGTTGGTAAACCAACTATGAAAATTTAACAACCAACCAAACTATACGCAAGAATTGATCAATCTGAATTTATTCAGAAATTTACCTGGGGATCAATGTAAACATAAAATATCAGTTTTCAATAAATAACGATTCTAACATTACAATCCATAAATCCAATACTACAATCCAAAAATAACACACCCAGTACTATAATCTAATGTGAGTGATAATTCTAATATTATAATATGCATACGCAAGGTTAAATACTGGTCAAACAGCAAATGAAAAAGATCACCCAAGCTTTTCGGATGCGTCAACAGCAGTTCTTCTTCAAGAATATTATAATCTATGAATAGAAATTTTATGTTAATAATTATTTTTCTTTACTTTACATTCGATTTCTTTTATAGGAAAAGGAACAATCGGTTTATGAACCAAACGCCTTTTTTAAAGTCGACGAATATGGTTTCTTCATATTTTGGAAAAGTGATGGCAGGGTAAGTGTTTGTAAATTTTAAATGAGATTATTCTTTTTCTTGCCTTTCCTTCGCTCCTGGAGGATTTTACGAATGATTTTACTCCACTTTCTAACGGTTCTCATTTCTCCCCATGTTTATTCCCCTCCACTCTCCTTGAATTCCCGTTTTGAAGTTCTTTCCTCATTCGTCTAGCGGTCCAAGACACTCCGGGCTAAACGGAGGGACCCTGGTTCGAATCCAGGATGGGGAAAGCGTCTCTTTTTCTCCAAAAACGAATAAAGCTCTAGTTTGAGCTATAATTAATACGTGGGTGGCAGAAATTATTGTATGAATTCTTTCCTGTGTGTTTCTTGTTCTACCTCTTCTATTTTTTTAAGGGTTCCATACGAGCTTTTGTCTGTTAATATTGTTCTTTTTTCTTTCTTTTTTTTTCTTCAATCCGGTTCCGCTCCTAACAATGACAAAATGGCGCTTACCAACTAACCTGTCATTTTAATCCGGGTTTTGGTTTCCTGTGCGTGAGAGGCAGTGGCGGCTCGTGGTGCTGTTTTATTTAGGCAGAACTAGGCTAATTCACCAAAGTAAGTCGCATTATACTCGCCAAAAAACCGATTTGACTGACTAAGTAAATACGTGGGTTAATGTATTTTGGTGAATTGGCTTAACTCCTGCCTCACTAAATTTTCGCCACGTGCCGCCGCTGCTGAGAGGCTCGGATTCTTCAAAAAAACATGTGGATCCATTGCGGTGGCGAAATGATAACGCACTTGTTCATCGTGTCATTAACCCGGGTTCAATCCTCTATGATATTGCAGAACTCTCGTTGTGTTTTCTAAGGGCCGGTCTAAAAAATGTTTTCGGGATGGTGTGATGCAAGTCTTGAAAACCAATTTAGACCTATTTCATGAACTTTGATACCGAGTTTTGCTAAAATGGCGTAAGTGTAAATTCGTTATTCTCTCTGTGGGGGTGAACATTTTGCAATTTTTTCACCTGGGGGTGGGGAGCTGTACAGTGAATACATTTGTTAAAATTTAACTCGTAATATCTCCAATTCTATTTGTCGCAGAAAATTCGTTCTGATCTTATTAGAACCGTGATGGAATAAGCTTTCTTTTGATGTAAAACAATATATAGGATGCAATTCGAAATAGGTGAGAAAAAGTATGTTTTATATTTTTTTAACACACTTTCTATATTTTTGCGGGATTTCTCATGACATAAAAAGATAGCGCGTTAAAAAATCCATGAAATAAGACATCAACGAGCTTTTTCTACTAAGAAAAACTCGAGTTATTGAGGGTGGTACAGCTATTCTAGGACACTCCGTATATTTGCTTTGCACTTTTCCACTGGGAAAAACAAACAATAATTGAAGCTAATTATGGAAGCGCCTGTAATTTACTTAATGAGTTTATTCCTAATTAAGTAGCCTCTTAATTAACCTTAAATTTTTAAGCCTATTAAATGTCCCTCATGTATCCGCAGGCGTGACAATTTCCACAAAGCAGACCTCTCATTTATGTCTTTTATCATTTTTTTTCCCTATTTCCCGCAACGTATCTTTCAGCAAATCTATTTATACTTTTATTTTAGTTTTCAACGAACTTTAAACTCAACTTTTGTGAGAATTGCGTTTTTTTTGCAAGTGACTGATGTGCTGATAAAAAACTTAAACACTTTGTCTTCCAATGTCTGCTTTTTCTCTTTGTCCGAAAAAAGGGCTTAATTTGACTTTAGTAAATTTTATAATGGACTCCTCTCAACAGAATACAGTATAAAAATAAATTTTATTCAGCCTAATTACAATTCACTGCTCACTGTGGGTTTGGTTCCCTAGGCCATAAGAGGTTCGGATTCCTCGGAAAACAGTAGGTCCCGGCGCAGCATGACCATTGTAGTCTTTGAGCCGTAAAACCACAAAACAAACCTAATTACAATTATGGTGATAAGACGCGGGGTTGATAACATTGAAAAACTGAGGATAATAATTGCGATAATTGGCATGTTTTTAATTATTTAATACTTGTACTATTTACACATGTTCTGTTATCATTAGTAAATAAAACGCGAGGAGGATGAGGCTTCGCTCTGTGATTGTCACACTTGCGCTCTACCAACGCCACCTGGAAGACTAGGTGGCGTTGGCTCTACTCGTTCTGTGGCAAGTCCACACGCGTCTTCCATTGTTGCTAAGTTTACCATTAATACACCGCAGTATATGTATTGTTACTTAATACTCCATTATATAATATAGTGTAGTGTCAATATACTGTGGTATTAACAAATAATATGATGTGGTGTTAATATACTACAGTATTAATACTATAAGGGGCTGTCTGTAAATGATACATTTTTTTTTAATATTTTTGACCCCTCCCTCCCTTCTGTCACACGTCACATAATGCAGTACCTAAAGGGAGCCCTATTATCCCAGGAAAATAAGTGATTATTCGGCATGTCATAGACTTGCGAGCATCGTACATTCGGCTCCCACAGATGCAAACAACACGCACTAAGATATATTGCTCATAACATATTTGTTGTAAATATTAGTTGTAAAAATAGCTAGTTTGTAATACACTTCAATGGCAGCATTAAGAATTGCTTCCCCTCAAGTAAGGTGTGACCAGATTTCCAAGCCCTGAATCCGGGACGATAAATTTGAAAACCTGGGTCTACTTTGACGTGGGGGGGGCTCACAGATCAGAGGTCACGTGTATGAAAAAGACAACGTATAAACACGTGACTTTTTTTTTTTTAATCTCGGACCCCAACGCAGGAATTCATTCGCTTTTGGGAGCTGAACGTCATTTCCTACTGTCCTTGCTCGGACCCAGAACGTGCAAAAAGATCCATTGAAAGTATATTGATTCGTACATTAATCAGAATAATAGCCTGTTACATGCAATACTACAGTTCTCATTTTAACAATTAGAAGTAGAGCTGCTATATTTTTGAGAGCTGTGAATTTTTCTAAAGAGGTCTTTCTTTGTTAGGAGAATTTCGCAAAATTCAACACAAGTTTCATCATAGTTGATTTTAGTCACTAAATTGCCTTCAAAGTGTTCACATCAAGCTGAGTTTTGTCACAAGTCCATATGCCATTCATGACAGAAAATACCCTTTCAGTGGCAGCATTGGCTTCAGGAAGGCAGGAAAGGAATTTTGCTAATTTCAGTATATTTGAGGAAGGAATATGGTTATCGTTGAAATGCAAGATCATTTTTGAGCTGGCAAAGTTTTATTAGCAGTTCATTCAAATATCTTTTTCCTAGTTACAAACTGCTTTACAGAAACATACTCATATATTTCATTTTTAGACAACTGAAAAGAAGGTGTAGTTTTAATCTCAAGAGATGAAGTTCTCTCGATATCTGCCCATAAAGGTGTTCGATTCAAAGTAATCCAGCTGTGGAGTTCCAGGTCCAGAATGTCTTTTTCCAGTCCATTTCTTTAAGTAACTCAAAGCATTTTCATAGAATGAGAGTACAGCCACATGGAACTTTTTTACTTCTTGTTGACACAGCCCTTCATCTGTCTCTAATATCCTAAGGATTGTCCTCACAGCTAAAGGCAGGAAACGGTCTTCGAGTTTGGATATCAAGATAGTTTTCAACCCATTAATTGATTGATTGTTTGGCTTTTTTATGGCGCAAGAGCATCTGGGCTATACTGCGCCAATCAACCCATTAATACCGCCGATCACTTCAAATACAGTAACTGTCTGTTCCTCTACCTTTTTCGCTGCTCCATGGAAATATGAAGCCCGACTATGAACGAAGTACAGCCATGCATCAGGAGAAAGAATTCTCAAAAAAATTCAGTAGAATCAAGGGACATTTGTCCTGAGATAGAAAATATGATTTTAGAGGCAAGAACATTTTAAGAACCCTCTCAATAGCGGGCAGCAATGCTAACTATCTTCTTTGAGCATAACCCAACACCATCTCAAACTTCGTTTCTATAAAGTTACAAAACTCCTTCAGAGATTCAACTCGAACTGTATAAGATTTGAAATAAAAATATATTTTGGAGACGATCATTTCTATATCAACAGGCCACTGGCGGATTCAGTGAGGGGCGAGGGGGGGGGGCCGATCGTCCCCCCACCCCCATCAGCGTTAAATAGGAAAAAATAAAAATGATTAAGGATATTTTATATGTTTGTTACGACTGTAATAAATAAAAGTCTTACACCAAAGTCTCTAAGTCTTGGAGAAATGCGATCCAGACGTTTTTCCACGAATCTTCAAGCTACTCGTCTTTCAAACTACGTTTACAGTAAGGGTTACTTCAGCATAACGTAGTTTTTTATCCTTGAAGCGCCGTCAAACTTGGCTTCGAACGCGGATGACAGAAGAGACTTTTAATACACACCCACAGAGACATTCATATTGATGTAAATAAAGTGATTGACAAATTTTCAAAGAAACCAAGATGGCTCGACTTTGCACTATAAACTTCAAGTTTTTTAAAAAGTTGCTTGTTATAAAAAAAGTAAAATAATTACGATGTTTTTGTAGTTTAAATTTAAACTTGTTCTATTAATTACATTGTAAATTATCGTTTTTGGTTATTGTATATGTCTCCTTTACTAGGTTATCCTTCTGTCATACTTGACTATAATCTGCCCTAAACCATATAGTTTAATTAAAGAAAAGCCCAGCTTTAATTCATTGTCGTAAATTAAATATTTTGGTGAGTATAAAGCAGGGTTGTCCAACCTTTTTGGGTAGCGGGCCACTTAAAGAATTTTCACGGATCTTGCGAGCCAGCGGTTTCTTTAAAAAAGGAAATAAAAACCTAATTTACATTTAAAAGCCTCTCTTTAGAGTTTTTTCCAGTTATTTGTTTGTGCACTTCCGATATAGAAAGGGTTCACATATGTTGCTCAAACTATTTTTCCATATTTTTGAAAAAAATCTAAAATTTTTGTTTGTGAATTTTTTTTATTTCAAACAGTTGTAGGCAGGCCGGATTATGGCCCGCTGGCCGTATGTTGGACAACCCTGGTATAAAGGAAGGCTAGTAATATAACAACATTTACTAAAACTAAAAATTTTCCCGGTGAGGGGGGGGACCCCCCTCCCCCGTAAGATCATCCTGAATCCACCATTGACCAGCTGGCAGCCCAGAGCTTGGCAATATCCTCAATATGTTTTTAATATAGCTTCCCTGGTTTGGCGAACGAACGCCGAAGGCGTGAGGTATTACGTAAATTGTATTACACAAAAAATTCCAATTTAAACATAATAATTACAGTCGAAATTCGATCTCATGCGAGCTCGGGCTACCAACTGGTGTGTAAAATTCATCGACCCGACCGATTCCCTCTGTTTGGCACATTTACAGTGTTGCCGTTTACAGTCGCCGTTAAAATTGAATGGAGCTGACGTCACAAACAGGTTGTTTTATTGCACTAGGGGGTAGAGCGCCTTTCATAACTCGTGTTTCGCGCGCGAAAACTGAAATGAAAAAACAATTTTCCGCGAACGAACTATACACAGTCCCATAGAATCAAAGTTATATAAGTTTTTTTTTTAAGCCAACACTTGTGCAGTCAATTAAAAAAATCGTTGAAAAAAATCTAAAAATATGTTTTAAAATTTGTTTAGATGTCAGTTTTATTAACTCCTCTCCCCTTGTCACGCCGAAGCGTCACAACTTTTGAACCCCTTTGTGCTTTATTACCATCTATGGACAGCCCCTAAAGCAATATGGCATTAACGAATATTCGTTAATGCTATGTTGCGTTATATTATTATTAATGATGATGATAATAATGATACAATGAATGTAAACATTGGCGCAACTTTTAAAATGTCGCTAATAAATACAATTTGCAAACATAACTCAGGCATCAGAATGGCGGATGCGCCAGCTGCCTTTTTTCAGGGGCTTTAGTCGTATCCATCTCGTCATCTTGAGACGTGAACCTGTGTTCAAAAGGCCGACAGCTTATCGTGGTCTGTGATTACGTTCCGGGATTTCCGGGAATTTCAACTTGCCTCTTCCGGGATTTCTTTTTAAAAATTACAAAATTTTCGTTGTGTTTCGTGTAATTTTTTATATTCCTTTGGAAATCAGCGTCTTTACCAAAAATATTACGTAACAGGGGCTTATCCAGGATTCATAAACTGGGGAATGGATTTGTGCGTGTTTAGATTTACAGGCATCAAGAATCCAGGAGGGTGTTGGGAAATATATAAATCCCTTTTACGTAACTTTTCTGGAAATTTTCTGGTATGTTCAGGCTTCTGATTTCTGCACCATTCCTTGAATTAAAATATAGCAAATTTCAGTATTAGAAGATTCTAACTGAACAGGAAAAAGTTAGTAAAACAAGAGTATTGTTGGAAAGAGATTTCTTGCCTGAGTATTTTTATCTGACCGTAAAAACGGGGTGACCGTGTTTGAGGAATTCTATTGTACAATTACGAGCATTCATTTATTATCGCCTTGAGCTCTGGTACCGAAAATTTTCCAAGATTTTACGGTGCAAGAACAGCAGAGGTCTTACTGTGCCATAATAGCGAAAGACTATAAAGGCGATTGTTTACATCGATTGTAAAAATGGTTTCTGCAGAGCCATAGTCAGACTGGAGCTAGAGGGGGCGGAGCATCCCCTGGAAATGTAGTCAGCCCCCCTGAAAAATATTTTTTCTCAAAATCAAATATTGTAGAATTTTATTTTAAATTTTTTATTTTGTACGAAATTGTACATAACAATGGGAATTGTTCTTTGACGTTAAAAATGTATTCGAAACAACTTTCTACGGTAGATCTGGTTTACATAATGTTTTTTACAGAGGTTTGAATCTTCACCTACTTTTTAATAAGGATAAAGAAAATTATAGAGAGGTATACTAAAATTTATAAGTTTTCAATGCAAAATTTACGTGCTCTGCGGGTGGCGCAGCGGTAACGTTGCCCCTCCAGTGCGCCAAGCATCCAAGGTTCGACTCAGCAGCAAAGAACGCTTACCTAGAGATCTTATAAAGATCGCATCGTTTCACTGTAGTCTGGGGTTTAATACCTCGCCTTGCTCCGATTCTCGAACAGTGGTCCCGGCGCAGCATGATCTATCAGGTCTTTGAGCCAAACCGAAAAGAAGAAGAACGCACCATTCTTTAGGGCCGTCCAAGCAATCACGCCCAAAGGGAAGGTTTATAAAGTTGTGACACAGAGGGGTAGTTTACCGTGACATCGCTAAACACTAAAATTTTGAAATACATTTTTAGATTTTTTTTAACAATTTGTTTTAATTGACTCGACAAGTGTTGGTTTAAAAATAATAATAATAGAACGCACTAACTTACAACTTTGGTTCTATGGGACTGTATATGAGTTACACCATTCGTTGGAATCGGCTTGAGAGAAGCAATTCCTCTTGCTGCCATTGAGCTATATTACAACTAGCTATTTTACAGCTAGCTATTTACAATTAGCTATTTTACAACAGCTATATTATGAGTAATATAGCTCAGTGCGTGTTGTTTGCATCTATGAGAGCTGAAAGTAGAAGGTTCGCAAGATTATGACGTCATGCTAACGTGCCGAATAATCACTTACATTTTCCTAGGATAACAGGCTCCTTTAGGCAATGCATTATGCGGGATGTGGAGCCAAGGGGTGGGGTGATTGGTAAAGTGTGACATTGTGTGACAGAGGGGAGGGAGGGGGTCAAAACATTCAAAAAAAGTGTGACATCATTTATGAACAGCCCCTTAATGTTAAATGCTTATGTATTAAGTAGTATTAAATATATTAGATACATCAAAATATTTACGAATGAAAACTGACATATGCAGGGGGTGTTGATGGGGTTGTAAACCCCATTTCAATGGAATTTTATGCATTTAACAGGAATATGTGAGTTGTAGCTCTGTAACCCCTATTGAGCCTATATCCCCACCTTACGAACTTTCTGTGTACGCTTATGTCCGAATTGCTATGAATGTCTGTAAATTTTAAATTCCTGCTTTTTCAAAGTGAAATTTCATGGGGAATTACTTAAAGTTAAATTTTTAATCATCATGGGTTTCAAAATTTAATCTCGTTGCAACTGCTTATAATACTTCTATGATTATTTTCACTGATTTTATAATACAGTGATTGTTTATGCTGAATTTATTGAACAATACTGCGATTTTTTTTTTTTTTTCACTGATCGTATATAATACAATGTTTTCATTATTTTCTACATAATGATGTTTTTACTGTTTTCTTTATAATCGCTATTTGCACAGTTTTCTTTATGATTATAATTTATGCTGTTTTCTTTATGATTATAATTTATGCTGTTTTCTTTATGATTATAATTTATGCTGTTTTCTTTATGATTATAATTTATGCTGTTTTCTTTATGATTATAATTTATGCTGTTTTCTTTATGATCATAATTTATGCTATTTTCTTTATGATCATAATTTATATACTATTTTCATTACAATGGTTGTTTACATTGCTTTTTTCACTAATGATCGTTTACCCATCATGACCATTTATAAACTGTTTTCACTTAATTTTAGGATGGCCAGGTTTTGGAATTATCGCAAGTAAACGATATTAGGCATGGTGGCGTTCCAAAAGTAAATAAATATTTTTATTGCTGTATTTTTATTTATTATAGTAAATTTGTTTGCCTTTATTATAATAAGAAGGGTGAGTTTGTCTAGAACATGGCTTACTTTAACTAAATATAAATTAAGAAAATGGTAATTGTAGGTGAGAACAAAAATTTCTTTAGTATTTTATTTGAAAACACTTACTTTTTAGGATCCCCGCTTGCTGTTAGAGTTAACAGCGAAAGCTGGACACAAAGAACAAAATTTGGAGGAGGTGTCGTTGACAATTTGTAGTGGAGTGGATATGGTCAATATCAATTACACGCATGTTGTCTGCCCCGACGTGGAAACAGCCAAGGAGTGGCAAGCAGGATTACGGAAGATAACCAATAACATTAAAGCCAACAATGTATGCCCTATGACATGTTTGAAGAAGCACTGGATGAAGTTGGGATATCTTGTAGACCCAGAGGGAAAACTTCCTATAAAAAGGTCAATAGCAGTACTAGCATTTCTTTATGTATATTATGCTTTGTGTAAACTTCTTATCAATAATTATCTTTTCATAATGTACTTTTTCTTATTCATGTTAAGCATTTTGATGCTAGTGGCTTATTGCCTATATAGATAAAGTCCTTAACTGTCCCCTCACCTAATGATTCTTATGAAGCAAGTGTGGTAACGTAGCAAATGCTGCTATGCTCATTAGCAATAACTTTCTCACATAGGTTCTACTCAGCTGGATGGTGGCTCGAAACTGCGATGTACTTGATCTCTCCACCCTGCGTTGACGCGGTGTGGTAACGCGTTCTCCTAGTGCGCCGCTAATCCGGGTTCGACTCCCAGCAGTGCAAAGAACGCTTACTCAGAGATCTCATAAAGATCGCACTGCTCACTGTAGTCCGGGGTTTGGTTCCCTAGGCCTTAAGAGGTTCGGATTCCTCGGAAAACAGTAGGTCCCGGCGCAGCATGACCACTGTAGTCTTTGAGCCGTAAAACCACAAAACAAAAAAAAAAATACTTTATCTCTCCAACCAAGGGTTGGTACTGCACATCACCCTTTCATGCATTGCACTAACTATTCAGACAACTATTTGTTTGTCGTTTGTTATCATTATAGTCTTATGACTACAACCTCTTAGATAGCAAGGGTAGAGCAGCAGTGCTGCAGTACTACAGAAGAATGTCTTTATTTTGAAACTTCTATTTCTTACTTCAAGTTTTCGAATCTCTGAAGCCCCCCCATTCCCATCCCCATTGACAAATTTCCAAATAGGCAGACCTATAATAGGCACATGCCTGGGAGTGGAAGTTGTTAACGCAGCAACTTAAGACCAAAAAATTAATTATTAGCTATTATATATTATCAGTTACTTTTATATTATTAATTATTATGTAAAGATGTTAGTTTACAAATATTAGTTGGAATCATTATGTGAAAAATCACTTTCACATATGGAAAGCTCAGTACTATAGGCATGATTTTTCACACAATGTATATATTCCTTAATTTATAATGGAGGAATGGAGTGACTGTATGACTAACTAAAAGTGGGAATAAAACCATTAATAAATGACAAAAAATAATAAATTGTATGGTTTAAATAAATATTATTTTACTATTTCACTTTTCTATTCAAAATACAAGATGATGATTACACATCAGCGGCTATTTTCCAAGTATAATGACTATATAAATAAATCTCTTTAATTGTACAAGAAACTTCAAATTATTGGCAAGTTTGAGATAGAAAATTAGTTTAGTCCGTCTTTTTTATTTTTTATTTATTTATTTATTTTACAAAATTGTGTTATTCAGTGCAATCTTGTGTTTCAGCATGGACTAATTATCACCTTTTATTTTTAAATATGGTTAATTTTATAGGTTACTTTATGTAAATACTTTAATGTTAACTATGATCATAGGTATAACTTGAGGGTTAAATGTAACGTGAACGGGGACAAAAAAACACGAAAACGAAAATTATATGGGGGGGCGGGGAGTATAATTTTGCCTCTGTGCTAAAAAAATGGGAGGGCAAGAGCTCCCCCTTGCCCCCGCCAGATTACACTTATGCCTGTAATTGTAATTTATAGATTACTGTAAGTAATAGAAATAAGATACAAGGTACCAGGGAAGAAATTTACATACAAAAGGTTAAACACTGGTACAGATGAAAAAGATCATCTGAGCTTTCGGACGTGTTAGCAGCAGTTCTATATGGAGTAATGGAGATATGATGTGTCTGCCTCTTTTTATGCCTGGAGTATACTTTAAGTAAATATGATCGGCTATGCATAACTCAATTAAACTAAACTTTTCAGATTTCTGTAATTCTTACTTAGTATGTATCCCGGGTTTAATTTCCAACTTTGCCAGAAATGCAACACTTACTATTTATATAAATCGAACACTACGCAGATTAAATCAAACAACAATGTCAATCAATCAACGTTTATTGGCGTAGTGATACCAACGCCGATGGTATGGCGTGATTAGATGGTGAAACGTTCGAAAGAAAATAAATATTTCTGCCTTCGGTGGGACCTGAACCCACGTCGGTATCACTACACCCATAAATGTTAATTGATATTGTTGTTTGACTTATTAACTAGCTGCTTATCATAATCTTGGTGGTGGGGGGGGGGGTTTGGTTCATTAGGCTTTAGAAGTTTGAACTTTTCGGAAAACAACATCCTGGGGCAGCATGACCATTGCTGGTCTTGTACCTTAAAAATTATTTAGCGTAAGTTTTTGGGATGTAGCAATTCAAAAACTTGTTGGGGCGGGCAAAGTAACTTCAAAAAAAGATCTCTTGATTCATCATTAAAAAGAAAACTGACAGTATTTAGTGGGAAGGGCATGAACCCCCCCCCCGAGTTCTCCCTCTTCTGCACCACTGATGACTTCTACTTAAGTCTAACTGGAACACAAGGAGGGTGCAAGGATCTGAGGTGTTTCACAACTGACTAATAATTTATATGTACACAAAATTTTGGTCATTGTGCATTGAGTTATGCATGTACCGTGGTGCTTTAAACCATATGCATTATGGTGCACTGATTGATGCAAATCTTGTGTATTATGGTGCATTAAATTATGTTCATCAAATCGAATGCATCAAAACATATATGCTAAATCGAAATCTTCATGGTATATTGAATCAGGAGCATTGAATCAAATGCATTATGATACATTGTAGTGGGTACATCATGGTGGGTACTGAATAATGTGTATGTCCTATATTTCTTGTTTACATGGATACTTTTCAACTTCTTTCAGGATAGCACAAACCTTTGCTTCTGGGAGAACGGAAAAGTTGGTTTATCAGTGTATTGGTGAAGTAGGATTACCCAATGGTAAAGTAAGTAACACATATATCTCAAGGGAAAAAAATTCATTTTTTTTTTTTAATTTAAGATAATTTAATAACTTTTTATAATAAGTTGACAAAATCTGCCAAAAAGTGTAATTGTCTTTTGCTCATCATTGTTGCCTCTCAAAATTACCCACAGACACCCCTATTATGCTTGCTGTGTTTTTTTCTCTTGATACATATTTCAGGGCTCAATTCCATGGACTATAGAGGTTTAGCTTTTCCAAACTGTTGGTCTTGGTGTTTTATAACTTTTGCTCTCGTTGCGTTGTAAAACACCAACCAATAGTCCAACACAACCAGCTTTGAGATTAACCTCATTAAGTAATGAGTTGGCTTTGAATCCTACAAGTTTGCTGATGTGTAAAGATATAATCAGAAGCCCATCACAGAACTTAAAACCATTTTGTGTTTTTAAGTTTACTGTTTTTGTTCTTAATTTTGCTTGAAACCATCGGCCCCAGTGAGAAGCATTTTCAAAGGTTGCAGTTGTGTCGAAATAAGTTATTAGAAATAATTTGATACATAACAGTAAAAACTAAACATGGAGATACAGATAACTAAATAACAGGGAAAAAAAAGGAATATAATCCAACGAGGCTTTTTTTTTTACATGCATTGTCTCAATATTATATGTAGTATATCAGTGTTCCAGGGGCTCCGAGAGCCAACGCATGCCCCCAAGCTCACTTTGAGGGGCTCCGAGAGCCAACTCATGCCCCCAAGCTCACTTTGAGGGGTTCCCTTGATAGCTTGCCTGGGTGGTGACAATGTTATTTTTTCTTTTTGGGGGAGAAGGGGAATCGAACCCCAAAATGAATAAAAAGTATGAAATAAGAAAGCATTTTTTTTTACTTACTTACTTATTACTTAATTATTTTACAAGATCACTGCTGAAAAAAGAAACTAACGTAAGCTACTGGTTGTTATTATTATTTTTTTAATAATCGAGTCAGGCTAATGAAGAATAATTAAAAAACTGTACATTAAAAATGTACAAAATCTTATTAATCTGGATTTAGAGAACAATTTTTCTGGACTAGCAAAACTAGTCTGACAGAGACAGACACCCCCACAACATAGGTCCTTCTCAGAGTGAGTCTCTAGACCTCATCCGGGCCCCTGATCTGTAGCCCTGCAAGGTTTCTACACACCTAGGGAACCTAGAATTATCAGAGAATTTGAAATCATCTCTAAAGGTCAGAAAAAAACAAGATCTTTTTCTCAAGTCTGAAAAATCGGGGAAAACCTTCACAACTTCCGTTTTGAATAGCGAAATCTCCCACAAATGTGAAGCCATTTTCCCCGCAATCAAAGTGCAGATGAAAGTTGTTTGCAATTGATCAGGGATTTCTTTTCTCCAATATAAGTGGAAACCCTGGTATATGGGCTTTCCTAAACTTTTCAGTTTCGTCCATCTCTGCTCTTAAAGATTAATCAAAAAGTGACATTCTTGTGATGGAGGTGGACGTGGGTTATAATAACCTTAAAGATATCCTCACCACAGGCAGGGCCATACTGAGGAAATTTTGACCTAAGACAAAGAAATAAAATGGCACTCCCATAAGAAAATAAGAAATATTAGTTCAACACTTGCTATTTTAAAGTGTTAATTATATTCTTTTAATTTTGACACATGAATATCTGCCTAGAACCACAATACACCCTTACATTACTTTATGTGGTGCCCCTTTAAGTATCTTACCTGAAGTGACTTTCTCATTTGGCACACACTAGTTATGGCCCTGAACCAAGAGATATTATTTTAAATGATTGTTATATTGAATATTCCTCTTTCAATTTTATGTTCATGGAGCTACTGGCGTCAATGTAGCCTTTTCAAATTATTGGGAAGGGCCCAAGCACACATTACATACATTTATATATTACAGTATATGTAAAATTATAATTTATTTTAAGTTTCTGGGGTGTGTGTGGGGGGGGAGGCTCAGGGCTCCATAGGTCCATATTACTTCATGCTTATAGCTACTAAAGTCATCTCAGTCAGTCGTTATACCTCAGTCTCACAAAATTGAGAGTTACTATCATAGGCGTAGAAATACATAGACCCCTGTGGAGCCTTAGCATAAGCATGTGCAGAAAGTTCATAAGTGGTGGGTATGGGGGTTACAGAGCTACAAACATATCTACAAGTGTATATAAAAAATATTCCTCCATTGGAATGGGGTGTTACCTCCTCTAGCACCCCCCCACACCATCACTGAGTATGGCATTGGACCTGAGCTCAGACCTCTAGCCAGATGCTTGTTAAGGCACGAAATTTTGTTAATGTTTTGATGTATTTTATTAATATATTTAATGATACTAAATATATAAGTAGAGTAATATATTTAAAATTAATGAATAAATTTCTTAACATAAATTTTGCATTGAAAACTTATAAATTTTAGTATACCTCTCTATAATTTCTCTTATCCTTATTATAAAGTAGATGAAGACTCAACCCCCTGTGTGAAAAACATTACGTACACAAGATCTAGTGTAGAAATCAATTTTGAATATATTTTTAACGTCAAAGAATTCCTATTGTCACGTACAATTTTATATTAGAAAAAAAAAATGGAAATAGAATTCTAAAATCATTTATGGTCAATTACATTTCCATGGGATTCAGCCCCCCCCCCTGTAGCCTCACCCTGCTTATGGCTCTCCCTGAGCCCCGCCCCCAATAATTTAAAATAAATTGGAATTTTACATACATTGTAAAGTATAACTGGTGATAACAATTTCTACCATCCCGTTTAAGCTCAAACTAGAGCTTTATATATGGAAGACAAAGAGACATCACCCTGACATGGAGTCAAATCAGGAACCCAACATATGACCCATTGTGCTGAGCAGGTAAAAGCACAATGGATTATATGTTGGGTTCCCTGTTCGACTCTGTTGTAGCAATGTCTCTTTTTCTTCTATACTTTAAGCTTTAGTTCGAGCTTTATATATATAAGATATATATATAATATGGAAAATTTTCCCGTGAAAAGTAAAATACAAAAAAAGTGCCCTGGTTGCTTTATGTATTGACCATTATTTGGCAATTGTGTTATCCCTGTGAAGGGTAATAATATCTTACATAAAGTATGACTGCTTATATTATGTGCTTGCCATCCTCCCCCTCCAAATAATTTTGAAAACTGTGTTTCCGGTCGTTATCAAGTCAGTCTATTGTATAATAATTGTAAGAGATAGAAGGTCAACGTGTAGATTTGCAGATTTTTCGCCAAATATGAGCCACTGTTAACCCAACCTCATAGACCACATATGAAAATTAAACAGGAATGCCACAATTTGTGATTAAGCGTTCCAAGAATGCCCAAAAAGCACTAAGGGGAAAAGACAATACAAATGAATTGAAAAAATGCTCCATTAAATAGTTTTTTTTTTTAATGCTCTTATTTTCACAGAATAATGTCATCGAAGTGAGCGATTTTACATTTGAAAAGTTTCACCAGCTTTACAATAAACTTTGCCCGCGCAGTGACATCGAAGAATTGTTCAAGAATATGTAAGTTGAATAATGAGTAAGCTAAAAAATTTAGTTGTTAACTATTTATAATTCACTATTAAGTTTATACTAAATTTTAATAATTAAGTTATGATTAGTAAAAGATAGCATTCTTTCTCTAATAGTCTGAATCATTGGCGTGATAGTGCTTCTAATAAACACTATGTGTCTTTTTATTTATTAAAAACATTAGTGATATTTCAAATGTGAAGAAATTAGATCCATACTATATGTCAACTCTGGCAATAGTTTAAGTTGCAGACTAACACCCCGAAGATCACTGGCTCGAATTGGCCAAAGTTACAACAATTCAAGTTTGCATCAAAAAAAAAGTGAAAGGATATAAAAAATATTTTACTTATTAATATAGGAATTTAGCGTTAAGCACTGTATAATGAAAATTATAATGGTAGTGTATACTGTAATTATGAAATGATGTATTTGTGTTATTTTTTTCTCTTCTCTTTAGAACTCAAGATAAAAGCGATACTATTACCGTTAAACAGCTAATAAACTTCCTGAACAAAGTAAGTTTAGTATCTGCAAAATTTTCTGTAAATGCGCTATTAAAGAATTTTACCGATATTTAATATTACTTATTCACTTTCTATGTTGCTTATCTATATTCCATATTGACTACTCAGATTACATGCTGCTTACCCATATTTTTCATTGCTTATCCATTTTCTATGTTGCTTAACATTAATCAGAGACCTCTTTAAATAATTTAAGGGAGCTTTGCAGTGGTGTGGAGGTAACATGTTTGCTTAGCCTGAGTTTAACTGCCAATAGTGCCAAAATAGAACACTTAAGCCTCAATTACATTGGATGAGTACACAAGCCTCGGCTTGTAAACTAGTCAGCATGTGAGCGAGTTTGCAACTCACTCAGGAGTATTGATTACACTCAGCTTGTAAAACTCACTCATTCGGTCAGTAAAAAAAAATGTGAATCAGAGGTGCTCAGCAATCGACTACTAACAGCGTTTTTTCTAAACTTACTTACTCCGCCCACCTCTTTTGAGGATTTGTTTCAGCCAATTAAATTTGAGAAAACCTGGGCCAATAGTGTGTAAGGTAGCCCACTCCTCAACTTCACTAACACTAGCCAAACGGGCAGTGAGTTACCTAGACAACTTTATTACGCTGAGCTAGTTTAACAGCAGCAAGTAAATTTTCCAGCAAGGAACTGGTAAACTCACCCAAGTAATTGAGGCTTTACCAACAAACTACTCACCGCAGTCTGGGGTTTAGTTCTTTAGACCTTACAAGGTTGTTTCCTTGGAAAACTGTAGGACCCAACACAACATGATCATACATGTCCTTGCACCGTAAAACAAACAAATGAGATAATTTAAGGAGGTCGCAGAAGGAATTAATCACTATGGATGCAAATTATTACGCCTGACTCTCCAAGGAGTCACTGGTTCCATGTTGTAATAAATATATATGCATGTCTGTATTTTCTTAATATATGATTAAATCTACTATATATATTGGCACTTGGGAATTAAAACAGACGTTGGCATGTTCTATGTTATAATAAGTATATATATATGTAGGTTTTCTCCCCTTGTATGTCTATATTAATATTAATGAGAGAGATATTGAGTCTAAGTCATAGCTAGAGCAGTCATTGATAGAGCATTCATCATGTAACTAAAAAGCGCGCGGTATTTTTCTTTTGTCACAGTTGTAAGTGACCTTTAAATTACATTATATGCATATTTACACATGTGTATTTCAGCAGACATTGACGCTTGTTCCATAACAGATACATATATATATTGTATAACAGATACATATATATGTATGTACTTTTTTAATAAATGGTTAAAACTATTATATGCTTTTTCTTTAATTTTATTTAGAAACAAAGAGACCCTCGGCTAAATGAAATTCTGTATCCATTTTATGATGAACAACGAGCCAGAGAAATAATAAACTTGTATTAAAGAAACGTGGAATTATCCAGCCAAGGTAGTCTTAATAAATATGTATAAACAGGGGTATTTTTAAGCGTACACAGGTGTGTGTTTTAATGCTAGAAATGTGTGAAAAATTTTGGGAGAAGTCCAAAATAGAGTTCTCAGATCTGTATCATTTATAAGATATATATTTATTTTTATTGAGGTATGTGTTGAAAAACTGCAAACCTCGAGTTATTCTTTATATTTTGTATTATGTAACCAGGGCTTAATTTCTAACAAAAAAAAAGTGCAGGAGCCCTAATATTATGATAAATCGATTAAAAAATTGAATGGCTGCAAAAGAATCGATAAATCATGCGAATTATTTATGTTCATTTTTCTGGACAACAAAGTTTATGACTTTAATCAAAAATTCATTCTTTTTTCATGAAAGTGTCTATTTAGGGGTTCTGGCTAATATTTAAATTATCGCGCCAAAAATGAAGTGCTGGAACCATACTTTGGTGGGCTCCAGCCATAGATGTGGAGTTTCTAAAATTATTGGGGGGGCTTGGCGTGCCAATAATAATAATTATTTAGCAATTAATATTTTAATAAGTGATTATTAAATATCAGTATTAAAATAAACCTCTATAAAATATCTTGCATGAATTGCACCTTATACAAACTCTATGAACAGAAAAATATTTTTTGAACGATCACATCTATTTCACGATTTGGGGCTTAAACAGATACATGATTTGGGGATTTAAACTGTGGGAGGGGGGCAAAGTATTCAGAAATTGGAAGTCAAGTTATTTTCTGTCTCTGTTTTTTTTTAATGCTTAAACGAATACCAAAAGTCGACATCTGTCTTTGAACTCTGTGTCAATTTCATAATGATTAAATAAATGTTTACATTTCTTTCTCCGTTAGGTTTCAATCCCCTTGAAACCAAATGCTTCAACATTTAAGGAAATAGCCATTCAAAAGTATTTTATGGGGGGGGGGAGACCCATGTAAATTTAAAAAAGATCACGTGATTTGGGGTTAAATAGAAAAACATTCCTATGGTATCCATTGAAAGGAGCTTTAGCCCCCTTGTTTTCTATGCCACTGCCAACGTTAGCCAGGCTTA
Source organism: Dysdera silvatica (assembly GCA_006491805.2). NCBI lineage: Eukaryota > Metazoa > Arthropoda > Arachnida > Araneae > Dysderidae > Dysdera > Dysdera silvatica. Next base: position 681,911 of record QLNU02015270.1, on the reverse strand, counting down.
TGTGTTACTTATTTTCATCCAACAAACGGGACTTTGGAAGAAACTGATCCCAAAACCGTAAACAGGATTTAATTTTGGGGATGGTTTAAAAGATTTGACAAAATAACATTGGATGAAGATCTGTTGCCTTTATTGTAAAGAAGAAATGCATCATACAAAATTAAATGTAAAATTGAAATTTTTGCCTTTGGGTATCGTAAAGTTTTGCTTGTAGTTTTCCCATCAAAATTTAGTTTTTTTATGATGTAACTCTTTTAAGGAAAATAGTTTCTATATATTTTTTTTTTCTTAAAGTGTTCTTTGAGTAGTTAGTGGTGTAAAAAATAAGATCCTGTAGTCAGAATTTTGATAATTATTCAAGGTTTGGGAGTTTTTTTCGCCTCTTGCAAGTTTGACATGTGACTATATATGTGTATTTTGCTGTCCTATTACAAATTTAGTTTGGGAGGCTAATTCCAAAGATCCCCCCTGGATACGGGCATGAATAATCTGATTATCTAATAATTTGTTAAAAAATCTTTTAAATCCCAAAACACGAATGACTTAACTTAAAATATTTTATATTTAATATACTCTATAATATATTTAAAAAAAATATTGAACGACTAAATTTTTTGACGTGTGTAGAAAGGGGCATTTTTATGTGGAGAGCAGATTGATGAATTGCACTTAGAAAAAACAAACAAATCCGCCTTATAAAATTTTATGCCCCTTAAAATGAGATGCCCTGGGCCAGTGACCTTCAACCTTATTTAGTCAAAAGGTCAGTACTTTCGCCGTATCGAAATGTGTTACAGATATTAGAATGGAATATGTCTTGCAATATTCGTATTATCTCGGTCTTTTACCCTTATGCTCACATAGGTTGTTACTCACAAGTTTAAAAAAAAGCATTAAAAAAGATATGTTTATATATTAATATACAAAGTGTAATAAATTATTTTTCAATTTGATTTTTGACATTATTTAGTTTTAAAGGGTATGTCAATTTCAGGTTTTATTTTTAATGTTGCAAGTCTTAAAAGTATTGTCAAAGTAGACATCAGTTATTCTGGTCCTAACTTTTGATTTTAGCATCTTTATTCATGAAAATAATTTTTGCCACACATAAATGTTCCCAAATAGTGACATTATTTTTAAAGCATATAGTGGAATGTTTCGGAAGGTGTTCTTGTCAGGGTTTAAGCTGGCTCAAAACATGCTGTCGCAAAAATGCTAAAATGGGAAAAAAGTTGTAGCAAAATGCTAAAAAATATTAGTTGCTTTCGTTGTTCCAAGAACCCTATCAATGAAATTATTTATATCAACGATGCTTAACAGGTGCTGTTAAGAATTTTGAAGAGGAAACAAAAAGGAACAAGAAAAGATCGCTGAAGTGCAAAACGGATATTCTGGAATCGAGGAATCCTGTTTTCAGAGAATAAACTGTGGTTAAAAATGCCTGTCGCATTTTCGCGATGGGCAAAAATTTTTTCTTCGCATTTTCGAGCAACTCGTCGCATTTTGCGAAAAATGAGACTGCAGCTTAAACCCTAGTTCTTGTTAACATATTTAAAATGGAATTTAAAGGGTTTCCCAAGCTGAAATTCTCTTTTAAATAGGTATTACATTGCAAATCAATTAGTTCCATTTGTATATTCCCAGGCATATTAGCAGACATACTGAAAGGCTATTTTTGCATAAAGTAAGTTATATTTTTTATGAGTCAACACGCTGCAAAATACGTCAATTCTGGCTGCGGGTACAAGACCTCTTCTCCCTGGACACTTGCCCAATACACCCATTTATAAATTTTGGCCTTACTGCTGTTTGCGTTACTTCTGTTCATTTTCTCATGTCTGTTTTCATTAATAAACTGCTTTTTAAAATTACTCCATTAGCTACGACATCAACTTAAAATGTATAAAAAAAAACCCTTACCTCATTATTCTTTTCTTACAAATATGATTCGAAGACGAATTCCAATTTTCATTGCTTGGTATTTTACTTGGAACAAAGAAAAAGTCCAGAATGAATTCAATGCTTAAAAATGATGGAAAGGTGCTGTGAAAAGCTGCTCCTTTGTGTATTTTTTTCCTTTTTGACTTCAAAACCAAAGGGGTATGTTAAAATGATTTTCTGTTCAGATTCCTCTCCCCAGGCTCGTTTGTTTTTAAGATAAATACTTGTAAAATGCTGGAAGTCCAAGTCATCAATGAACTGAATGCTAGAGACCTACCCATAAAATGCTGGATTCCCTTCTATGGGTGAAACGAAAGCAGGCCTTCCAACGTACAACAATATCCACCAAAAAACAGTTGGTATTTCTCAAAATGGTTAATGCCTGGGAAAAGAATGAAGTTGGAGCTTCTTTTAGTCTGGTGCTAAAACTCAAATTTTGATTGCTTCTTTATATTTTTAAACATCTCTAATTTTGGCCTTTTCTTTATTTTATTTTTTTAAATAAAATGTAAAATTTTTTTATCATTATTGAACGTTTTTTCAGGAACTGTTTAATTTTAAGCAATAATTTATTTTTCTATCAATGGAGATTTTGTCCCCCAAACTTCCCTTTTGCATAGCCTTGATTGGAGTAATAAAAATTATAAATCTAAATAGGGAGGATAAATGGAGGGGAGGCAATTGTATCTACCAAAATATGGAACTGAAAAAGGCGGGAGTTACCGATTACAGAAGATCAAAACTGTGGAACTGATTACCACAGGCAATATGAGAATAAGAAGTTTTAAAATATTATATATATAATGAGAAAGAGATGACGGATGGAAGTCCGCGAGCTTGCTTCTATTACATTGTGATTTATGTATATAAATTTGAGTTAATACAAATTTATATATTTTTTAGATTAAATCTGTTTTTCTATATGAATTATACTTTATCTCTCTTAACATTTTCTTTTATTGTAATTCTATTATCATAATTCACATATCTACCTTTTGCATACCCTACTTTTTTTTTTCTCTATATTTACATTTTTAATATAACAATTATGTATTATTTAAGTTAGTATTGGTTAAATCACAATGTTTTAATTACGTATAAATAACTGCCATTCTTAATTGCCATGTTGCATTATGTATAATTATTAACAGCAAAACAAAAATAAATATTCTAAATTATGATGTACAAAGTGGAAAATAGAGCATTGAAGCAGGGCTGTCCTGAAGAAAATTATTGAGAGTATGCGGTGCTGTCTTAATTAAAGAGTATTGAAATTGCGGGGTTACTGGACTTGGTGACATCACTATGCCGCTTTGATGTTGTTTCACTGCTTGTTCATCATCTATCCAAGCCCGAGGTGGCAGTTGTCACTTTCATCAGTTTTTCATCCCTCGCCTGATCCTATGTAGCATATTATGTTGTGACTTTGTGTGTTGGGGCGGGGGGGGTTCAAGTGTTTTCCTCAGTTCCTCATTTGTTTCCATTCAAGTTTGTAAATGACTAGAAAAAAAAAAGGCTGAACTTTCAAACAACAATGTCAATCAATCAACCTTTATTGATTGACATTGTTGTTTGATTTAATCTGCGTAGTGTTCGATTTATATAAAATAAAGGCTGAACTTCGTTGAAAGTTGCCCAAAAACCAGCAAATACAAAAGTTTCCGTGAGATTATGTAGCATATACTCTATATTTTTCAAAATTTGTTAAGAGTACACAGCACCTGATATGAATACTGAGCCGCATACTCCCAAGGTAGTTTTTGGGCAACTTTCACAAGGAAGCTCAGCCTTTTTTTTTCCTAGTCATTTACAAACTTGAAGGGAAACAAATGAGGAAAAACATCCTGAACTCCCCCAAGCCTCAAAATAATATCCTGCGTACGGCTAGGTGAGGAATGAAAAACTGATGAAAGTGGTAACTGCCACCTTGGGCACAAATGATAGAGAGCCAGTCAAATGCCAGCCAGCGTGGCACGGTGACATCACCAAGTTCAGTTACCCCGCAATTTCAATACTCCTTAATTAAGACAACACTGCATACTCTCAACAATTTTCTTCAGGGCAGCCTTGTGTATTCGCCATAATTTTGCATATGGCAGAAAACTGTATGAAGTATTCATGTAGAAAATAAATAAAAACTGAGAATCTCTCTTCCTCAGTGTGCATTCATGTACTTTTTTTAAGGGAAAGGCCATATTAAGTTCGTGATTGAGATGAAACGCCAGCACAGAAAATTGCACATTCGGGCATTTCAACTATTAAGTCGACTGGACGGTGTGTCATTAATAATAGAAAAGCACTGGTGATTTTTCCGAAACTAAAACGTAAATAACTTCACATTTGCGAATTTGCGAAGGAAAACTTCACAGGATTACACTTTAAATATAGGTCTGAACTTAGGTTATAAATTTCAGGCAAATCGGCGAGATTGAGATCAATGTCAAATATTGTTCTAATATTTTTTTTCCTTTATATCTAATATAAATTGATTTAAATAAATGAATAGATAAATAATAATAAATTAAAAATTACAAAGTCGGATTTGTGCCAAAAACAGCCCCAAAACTGAGAATCACAGACAAAATATAACTTTTCTCTTCTGCTCTAAAAAAAAAGGGAAGCCACTTTTCCCTCTCACCCCCCCATGCACACACACACCCAGATTGCACCTATGGCTTTAAACTCTCAATAAATTCTTTTTATGTATCTTTTAAACTGTTTTCAGAAGGACGGGTATTGAACTCAGTCGATCAGTTTCACTTGTAAATAGCTCCAAAGGTTGTCGATGTTTAATTAAATATCTATCAGCAGTTGCACGTTTTATAATTTTGCAAACTTTAAAATATTAATATTTTATATGTTTTCTTGATACACCTAAATTAACACATTATGTAAAGACATAGTCAAAATGAAATTGATAACGGATTCCGAAATAACGAAAGCTTTTAACTTGCTATAACAAAATTGGTGCTTTGAAACCGTGTATGGGGGTATTTTTTATATTAATTTTATTGGAGGTATTAATTTGATAGATCTGAAGTAATAGACATAAACTATGCAAATTTTGATCTTTATACATAAATTAATTATGAAATTATGGCATTTCTTTGGAATTAATTATTTGCTTTGAAAACTGATTTTTTTTTTTAAAGAAAAGTTAGTATATTCTCAGTTTTTTTAATCACTGCATATAGTATATATATTCGACTGTATGCTTTTTTTTAGTTTACCCACCTTCAGCTTTAACTTGTGACTAAAATTCTTACGAATTGTGTGATAAAAAATCTACCAAATTTTTTTTTTGCGAAGTTTAATTTCACACGAACACTTCTCGGCATCCTAAAATATTATATTTTTGAATTTGTACCACATGTCTACTGCTGCCTTAGACATCCTAATTTGCTACCCACCTCTTTCCCTTCTCTCTTTTTCCAATTAAAAATTTAGTTCTTTTATAAGTGGCATTTCAAGAGATAACAACCATAGACAACTCTAGACAGCTGTTTTCTGTTTTGGTGGTCAAAATCAATCCCTTTTCTCTCAGGGCTACCTTGTGGGGATGAGGGACAAATTTGTTTCAACCCACATAAGATTCAGAAAGCGGTTTCTGGAAGCGGATCAACAATGAGAAGTGAAAAGCAGTTATGCTAGCTTCCGTGTTAGGAGGAAGAAATGGGATCCTGATGAGAATAATAAGCAAAATAGAAACATTAAAAAAGTTCTTGTATGAAAATATATCAAAAACATTTTTTTAACTAAAATTTAATTTTTTTTTTTTATATATTGGTAGATTATTGGGGGGCTCAGGCCCCACAGGCCCATATAACTCTATGGCTCTGGCCCAATTTAAGCCCTGTATGTAACCATATTTTTATTGCTTACCTATATTTCTTTTTTGTTGCTTGTCTATGTTTCCCATTGGCAGCAGTTTGTTGTTGCTTATGGAGGTCACCAAGCTGCGATGTGCACATTCTGATGAAAAAAGTCACTTCAAACTTGCAATTCTATTAACAAGCATCTCAGACACATGTTACCTTCTTGCCATATATATTTGCATATAAATACTTTTCTTTTAGTTGAAACAATTTTACAATACATTCAAATCGGATATTTTTTGCTACAGGATGTACAATACAGAATTAGCATAAACAGTTAGTGCAATCATTTCTTTTCCTTTTTTTTACATTGGTTGATGACATTTCAGATGTAGGCCAGGGTTTGAAATTAGTGGGTACACTGTGCACACGAAATTTTATCTATGCACATAAATTTTTAATTTGGGTGCACTGTGTGCACCCAAATCAAAAATTAATGCATTTTAATTATATTACTACTTATATTTTAACTATTCAAAATTTACTTTACTTCAAGAACAGTGACATACGGAATAATTTTATATAATTTTCTCAATGTATCTGCGTTTGCTTTGAATTTTTTTTTTTTTTTTTTTGTTTATTACAAACGAACATTCAATTATTTTGAAAAGTTGCATTTTGTTGTAGCTTACATGCTTAAATATAGTTGCTACACTTACATTTTACCTGTTTTTAATGTTGAGGACTGTAATCTGGGTGTTGATTCCCTAGGTCTAAAGAGGTTCAGATTTCTCGGAAAACCGTAGATGCTGGTACAGCATGACCTTCATCATAGGCTTAATCTGACGGATGCAAGGGGACACTTACTGCCCCCAGTTTTTTTAGAAAAGGGGACAAATCATACTTTTACTTCCATATAATTTTGGGTTTTTGTTTTTTTTGCCCCTCCCTAAGTTTACTCCATATCGAAGCCCCAAGTTATGCCTATGACCTTTGTTACCCTTGCATCGTAAAACACAAACATTTAAATGCCACATCTGTGTATTTAAATGTCATTAAATGCTTGGAGAGCGATTTAGGTGGAGATAGTATATCCATGATGCTAGGGAACACAGGCTCTTTTTTAAAACATAATTTTACTATGCTGATATCTGGAGGAATATTTTGTTTGTTTTGTGGTTTTACGGCTCAAAGACTACAATGGTCATGCTGCGCCGGTATTTGGAGGAATAGAAATGAAAATGTTCAAATGTGTTTAGATACTAATGAGGACATTTAAATGCCTTTATATGTTACTTTGAGTATTTGAATGTCACTGATGCTATTATTCACACTAGTAATGAATATGTGGAACATTATGGACAAAAAACAATGTACTATATTTAATGTAAATTGCTTTCACCCGCAGGTCTACTCAGTCAGGACGGCCTCATCCGATATTTAATGTCGGACGAGAATGCCCCAGTTTTTTTAGACCGGTTGGATATTTACATGGATATGGATCAGCCCCTTGCCCATTATTATATAAATTCTTCACACAACACTTATCTCACAGGTCGCCAATTTGGCGGGAAATCTTCGGTGGAGATGTATCGGCAAGTTCTTCTTGCTGGATGTAGGTAAGCATTGCTCATATAATTGTTTTATGGTATGAATACACAATATCGAAAAGAAATATAAATTGATGATAATAATAAGTTTTAAAATAATCATACATTTTGCCACATGGACCAGAATTTCTTATCCACAGCTGCTATCCCTGTGGTCCTTTTCTCCTATTTCCTAGCGGCACCAACTGTATGGAGCCCAGATCTCTTCTTCTCCCTCCCTCCCCCAATCTCAGCTTGTTTGGTGCAGCATGACCCTTCCTGTTCTTGCGCCATAAAAATACAATCTACCAACCAACCCTCCCTCCCCAATAATTTATGGACAACGAACGAAAGAATGCAGAATGTAGTTAAGAATGAAAGGCATAGATATTCTATATAATATACCTATCTATATAGGTATACAATACCTGTCTATATAGGTATACAATACCTGTCTATATAGGTATACAATACCTGTCTATATAGATTAGATGAAAAGATATACAGACTCCGTGCGTTGAATAAAGAGTCGCTACTCATGTAAAACCTTCCCAAATGCAGGATAAGGAAGTTTATGTCTTAGGCAATATGTTTATGGTAGTATCTCAATACCCATTGTTTGTTGCTACTTTGTTATGGTGAACTCAATAATATTAGTTGCATGAAGAAGTATCAATTGTTCTTAAGTCATTTATGTCTAATTTATTTCTTTTAATTTGATAGTCATATGCTCCGAAAGCACGTAATGCGAGGGATTGTGTTCTCTATTAATTATTATCAGTTTTTCATTCAAGTGGAAGTGGAATTCTCACTTGGCGTTTTCTATTCAGTTAAATTTGATGTTATTCATTAGTGATCAATAAATTTATTGGCTGTTATGCTAGGATTCTTGATGTTGTTCGTAATCAAATTCATTCATACAGTCTGCTAGTAATTCAAGTAAGCTGAGTTATCCATCGTCATTATCCACCACTCATCATCTTGAATTCTATATTAAATTTTAAAATTATCTGTAGACTGTCAGTTCAAACCCTTCTTGAAAGTGAGAAAATTGGCCCTGCCGTGGCGCAGTGCGGTAACCTGTGTGCTTAGAGTGCCATTAATCCGGGTTCGACTCCCAACAGTGCAAAGAATGCTTACTTAGAAATCTCATAAAGATCACACTGCTCACTGTAGTCCGTGGTTTGGTTCCCTAGGCCTTAAGAGGTTTGGATTCCTCGGAAAATTGTAGGTCCAGATGTTCAAATTCCTAGGAAAATAATAGGTCCTGGATCAACATAACCAATATAATCCTTGAGCTGCAAAACCACAAACAAACAAAGTAAGAAAATGATTAAAGTCTGCATTTAAAAAGAAAGATGCACTCACTCCAATTAATTACAATAACCTCTTTCTAATTAATGGCTACCGTAAACTTTCTTAATAACGTCAGGGTCAACAAAATGTGTGAGTGTAGGGGATTGGGGCTTCACAAGTGGAATAACCTGAGGCCTTTTCAGTTAAATCCGGCACTGGTTCTGATAATTAATGCTGTACTGTAAAATGCTTCATAATGTGTTGAAACAAATTAAAGTAAATTAAGGCAAAAATCTTATTCACATTTCACTTATAATTTATTTAGATGTGTGGAATTAGATTGCTGGGATGGTAAAGGCGAAGACGAAGAACCTATCATCACTCATGGTAAAGCCATGTGTACAGACATTCTATTCAAAGTAAGCAGAATACACTTTTGTTTTGCATATGGTTTTCTTTGAACCTCATGTTTCATTATTTTGCAAGAAAATGGTTAATTTCTCAGTGAAGGCCATACACATAATAGTAAAACATTTGCCTATCATCTCGTTAACCCTTGTTTGATTCCAATGATAGTACCATGGAGTAGAGCCCTGCACAGGCAATGGATTGTGTCGGGCCGGGCCTATTGGCAGACTATTGGACTACTTGGCTGGGCCTGCAAATCGAGCCTGGCTTAAAGAAACAGGTTCTGTGAAGGTCTTTGGTTTAGAGTTCTGATCTGCACCGACTTATTCCAAAAATGTCTAGGCCCATGCAAGCCCATCGAGCCAAACTGGAACCCTGTATAGGTCACGAGTCGCTTGCTCCATCAGCCACCCTTCCCAACTCCCCCCCCGCCCCGAGGTGCTCATTTATAGGTAGGTCACTCTGTAAAGGCTGTGCTGACTTTTGGGCCAGGCCTAAAAAAAACAGGCCTGTGCAGGGCTCTTCCATGGAGTGAGCACCATGTTTTCTACCTACCATACTATCTTGGGTTTAGTTCCCTGGGCAATAGAGAAAATTCAGTTCCTCATGCAGAACTGTAGGTGCTAATGTGACATTACCTTAACTGTCCTTGTATTTATAAAACAAAAACAATTGTGCAGTAAATTCTTTACTTTCTGCAATAATGTAATTAACTTATGCAGAGCCAAATAATTAACTTGTTTTTCTGTCATTAGGATGTCATCGCAGCAATCAGAGACTGCGCATTTGTTACATCAGAATATCCAATTATACTTTCCTTTGAAAATCATTGCTGGTAATAAAGTTGATTATTTTGTTTTATGATTTAGATAAATTTGTATCGATAAGTTCCTTTTTAAAAGATTTGTTAGTTTAATACTTGATCTTTTTACTGATACCAGCACCTTGTCATGTTGGGAACAGTTGCTCCCCCAATGCTACCAACATATTTGCATATCACGTCAAAGTTGCCTTCTATGTACTACTAGTATTTCAGCCCGCACTGCACTGGCTGCTTGGCAAGTATGTTCCCCAGAGTTAAAATTAAATACACTTCGTTGGCTAAACTTGCAGTAAAATCAATCTGTAATGATAACCCAGAAAAAGATATCATTACAGACAGTTTTATTAGTTTCATAGACAAACTTGAACCTAATATACTCCATATCTGTTGGGATCATGGAAAATATCATTATAAACAGATTATCGTTGTAAGCAGTGTCGCTATAAACAGATTTTAATATAGAATTGTTTAAAAGAATTAATGATCCTTGTAAGAAAATGCACTTTATTAATTAGTTAACTTTAATACACAGTAAATTTGATTACAAATAAGCTATTATGATTTGAAATCTCATTGGATCATCTGTCCTGTCCTAAATAGCCTGATGTTGCAGTCTTAGAATACAAAATACAAACTTCTATTTTTCACTCTTTCTCTAAGTGGCTCAGTGGCAAAATTACTATTATAGAACTTAACTGAACTAATTCGCGACATACTGTGTAGCAATATTAACTATGATTGGATAAATTTTTCTCCCATTTGGAAAATTACTCCACAACAAGAGGCTCTACAGCACTCCCACGGCCCATTCCAAGTATTCCTCTAGCCATGCAGTTGTCACCGCCAATTTAGGCAGCACTACCTGACATTACATATTAAGTTGCATTAGTTGCCGTTCTGATAATGATAGCTAGCTAGTACACTAATTTTTATTTTTTTTTTCGTGGAAAAAAATGCAGAAAGTCTTGAATTTCACAGAAGTTTTTAAAAAATTCACAGAAGTGTAACAAACTAACATAAAAAAAAATTCAGTTTTGAAACAACAATAGAAATAACTATTACTTTACTAAATTAGCATTAATATATATTATTGGATTACCCTATCCACAGGTCATATATTCTAAGATCAACCTTTGATAGTAGTAAACCCTATTTTTGTTTACATGTTTTGTT
>QLNU02015270.1:654827-670766 GCA_006491805.2 Dysdera silvatica | reverse complement strand
TCTAATTTATATAGCAATATTCTACGATTAACATTTTCAAATGCTTCTGTTTTTAATTAAAAAAATCCAATGGTGCACTTGCTGTTGTTATTATTGAATTATTTCATTTGTTATTTATAATTGCTATTTTTGGATTTATAAGTAAAGACAACGTTATAAGCATAAGTAAGATACTTTATGCTTATAAGGTCTTTATTTATAAATCTTATTTGAGTAGTGCTATGTCAAATTACTTTACAATTGCTATTTTGTTTGTTCAACAATGCCTCTGTAAGTCTAATCTTTTCCTACCTCTCAAACCGCCATTTCCAAGTCAAACTTAATGTGATTTTTCCACTCCCAAAAAGATCTCATCAAACTTCGAGGCTCAGAGTCCACTTCAGCCATTTTCTCCACATTTTTCATTAATTTCCTTAAAAATAACGGTATTACCCTAACATTATATGCTGATGCCATATTCTCTTCCAACAGGAATTAAAGCCATCTCTAAGTTAAAAAATTATGTCTGCACCCTCACTCTTTGACTCAAATGCAGGATTAAAATTGCTGTTGATGAAACAAGCCATTTATTTTCACCAAAAAATACAAACTTCTTCCCCCATCCCCATACCCTTTTATAAATATGCAATCACCCTATCCAATAGGCCAGCTCAATTAAATACCTTGCATCCAAATCGATAGCTGCTTAAAATTCACGCTTCACTTTCAAAACATCAAGCACAAAGTTAACGAAGCCTGCATCCAACCAAAACACCAAGCACAAAGTTAACGAAGCCTGCATCCAACCAAAACACCACTTCGGGGCCCCGATCTCCATCTAAGAATAAAATCTGAAGGAATCTACTTAAGGAATAAAATCCTTCTTTACATAACCACTATCCGGCCTCTCACAACCTATGCAGTTGCTGCTTGGTTCTTTTTCCCCCGAAAATGTAATCCAAAGGAAACAAAACTTTGAAAATGCCAGTGTCAGTGGCCTGTTTCATATAGCTTGGTTTATGAGGAACACACAAATCCTCAAAGATACCAACATTCCCTCCATTTTCAACTTTATTCGAGCTCTCACTAAAAATTACTTTGATTGCATTATTAAACACCCTAATTCAGCTACCATCAACACCTGTGATGTGAACCCCCTTTCCATTAAATCATTTTAAAGGCCCTATGAAGTCTTATCTTTACTGTTTTAACCCCTCCCCTCTATCTACTCCAACCCCTCCGTCCTTTCCTACTATCCCTAATATTTAACCTACACCTAATGACAACTTAGTACATCTACCCCTTCCTTACTCCTTACCTTAGTCCTAACCCCACTTTTCCTCATTCGTCTTTATTAATTAAGAAATATGTGATTTTTGATTATTTGACTATAGTCACGATCTTATAGCTTTTAATCTCTCTTATTCGACCATCCAACTCACACTTAAAGCCAATCCAAGAAATGCCGCCGAAAGATTTTTCTCACTTTTTTGCAACTCCCAACTCCATAGCTTAAACAGAATATGATATACCATTGGTCCATCCAATCTCCTCAAGTGATAACCATTCTCCACAAGAATCCTCCCCACAACATCATTGGCCCAGAGCATGGAACTTTTCTGATTGGTTGCTCTAGGACCCCCACACACACTTGATTGGTTGCAACTGATCCCAGTTCTAAATCGTTCCTGACTGAAAACAATATTCTCCATAAACTTAGGAATTTGCCCAAAAGCCACAATTTGTCATCACAAATGGAGATATAATGATAAGCTTTATTAGTGCTCTACTTTTCCTGAATCCATGTTGATTTTATTAGAACAATTTTCGAGATTCAAAATATGTTTTTAAACCTTGTATAAATGAAAACTTTTCTCAAAACTAATGAGAGACATTTGTCAGTGATTATTTAGATTTGTGCCTTGCTTAAAAATTTAATTATTTTTGCAATTTTTAGTACATTTGAAAGAATTCCTATTATGAATGTATAGTTATTTATTTGGGTACTTTAGTAAAGAGGTCCGGGTATTGCTTGATTCTTGTTTTGTCAATGCCAACAATTTCTAGATGGTTTTTGAGAAGGATTTTATTATAATTTTAATATCATTGGATGTAACTGAACTGGACAATATGATTGAGAAAAAGGCTTGAGGAAATATTTTTATGAATATGATCATGGCTTGACCGATCTAGCCGCCATTGGCATGTAGATTTTTGCGGATAGCAAGTAGGAAATCATCTTTTCCTATTAGGTTCTAAGGCTTTCTTCTTTGGGCAGATGAGTCAGCCTTCTTGTCTGGTGAATGATTCACTGTGAGTTTTCAAGCCGTGCATATGGCGTAATTTGAATTCTGTTATTTCATAGATGATTGTTCGCTATTTATGGATTATTATTAATGATCAAATCTACATTTTTTATACATGTTTTGCTGAAAATTCCCACACGTTTCACTATTCTATCAAGAAGGATGTTTATTATAGTTTTCTATGTTTCTGTAATATTTCAATACATTTTTAAAATTCGCTTTCAAAATAATTCTTCTTCGCACATTTTAAAACTCTATAAGAAAAGACTATCTCCAAGATCTCAAAGGTAATGAAGGCAGTCCCACACCTCAATACTCCAAGAAACAGTGAAATTGAATTAAAGCAATTGTAGATAACATTTGAACTATTTTCAATACATTTAAAAGTATATACATGTGAGATGCTTTTTTCAGGAAGCGCCGCAGTTGGACGAGCAGGTGGCGATGGCAAATTATCAATATACGGGAGCGACAATTCATGTACATCCCTACCTCTCCTCCCTCGTCAACTACGCTCAGCCAGTCAAGTTCCAGGGATTCGACGTAGCCGAAGGTATGTAAACCATAGTTTCTTGAAGTTAATATCATTCATGTTCAATTTTGCAATGCTTCTAAGATGTTTTCACACATTTTAATTCATAGAGAAAAATCTGCATTACAATATGTCTTCCTTTGCTGAAAACACTGCCCTGGGCTACTTGAAGTCTCAAGCAATTGAATTTGTAAAGTATCCTTTTTTCCTGTTAGTTCACTTACTTCATGGGCAATAATAATTCAATATTAATGAAGTAATACACTAATTTGATGATGATGACGTAGTAAAGTAGAGTAAATTAGAAAGAGTTGTGTAGTTATGCAGCCATGATTCGATAGTAATGTAGTAATTCAATATACCAGTTGAACATCAAATCAATAATGCAATAGTAATTGAATATGATAACCAGTAAAATTTTGTCAGTGGTTGAAATATGAAAGATCTAGTGCAAGGAGGGGAAAAACAGTCTGCTTAGTGTATTGCATTAAAAAAAAAAATATATATATATATTCGTTGCCTAGAAATAGCACTTCTTCTAATTAGGCACCTTTGTGCAAGGCACAACTTGCATAGCTACATGTGGTAGCCCTGATCAGAGAAACTCACACACTTACCGCTTACCATGAATGTAATACACATTTGTCCAAAATATAGTGCAACGTTATTAAAGATACTGGAGCGAAATATACCAGTGAAACGTTTTATTATTGGAATTAATTGGAACTGAACCTATGTCCTCGAAATGAAATTTCTGAATAATAAAACCGCATCGATTCAGAAGTCTGGCATCAATTTTAGTATTAATTAGAAGCATGTATTTTTATATTGGGGGCATGGTTTTTTTTTATTTTATTTATTTAATAGGTCAAATTACAAAAGGTTGGTTGGAAGCTCTGAAAGAAGCCAATTAAAAAAAAGAAAAATTTATCAAGAAAGGAATGCTATTTAAAAAAAAATACTTCCTGATTATTTTTTTTTACTTCAAAATGTATTTAAGATAGCTCACAAAGGTTTAAAATGAAGTTTGGATGGGATCACTACTAAGAAAAAAATAATTCTATAACAGACCTCTCTTATCGCTCTTCTAATCGACACCCATTTATATAGTAATTACTCGTTTAGAAAAGGGAATATATTAAAGACCCTCCTTGAATTTTTATAGACAATATGTACTATATATTGTGTATAATATATAGTACATATGTTGTCCACAATTATTTCAAACAATAGAAACTGTGCATTATCTTAACTTTATCTCAGCTATAACAAGCGGCAGTCGAGTCGAATATACCCAAAGGGCACAAGAGCGGATTCCAGCAATTTCTTACCTCAAGTAAGCTATTTATTTATTTATTTAATATTGTTATTAATAATATAATAATATTTATATTTATAAGAATAAAATTAAACTTCATTTATATTACAAAATATGTATTTTTTTATATTCCTTCAATTATTTCTTAGTATATACTATATTACGTGCTCTTTTATTAAGTAACATATTCCTTATAAAAATTTTTAACGCAAGTTCTATTATGATGGTAACATGGAGCACACAATGTTTATTTTGTCCACAGTAGTCTACAGTTCGATTCCTTAGGCAAGGGAGAGGTTTGAATTCCTTGCAAAACTGTGCATCCCGGTGTATCATGACCTAGCTGTCTGCATGCCGTGAAACATAAACAACGGAACATATTAAAACAGGTTTTTTTTCCTAATTTGTACATTTTTATAGAAAGCGAAGTATAGCTGGAGAAGTTGCTCAAAGATTTGCAGAGCCAAACACAATATGTGTTTTACAAGATCTTTCTATATTTGAAAATTCTGCTAAATAAGCTTTTTATGAGTTCGGGAAGAAAATTTTAAAAATGCTATTTTCAAGTACATGTTTTATTTAAAAATATCTGAAAAAAATTCAAACCTTCAATATAGATTTAACAACTATAAAATAACATAACAAAGGCATCTTAAAAGTATGTCAAATTTTTTTAACAAAATTAAAAAGAATAAATGATGAAGATGCTAGTGTTATTTTCAAAAGCATTGCAATTATATTATATCTAGAAGTTTGTTATTTGAGTAAGATCACATGAAATTTAATTTTTAGGTTTAAAAGTCTGTTCTAAAAGAAGGTGGCTGTGTAGCACAGGTGTCTGTAGTGTATGGATTAGTTATTTAAAGGAACAGTGGAAAAGACCCTATGCACGAAAGATTTTCTCACAGCCAAAACCATGCTCTTTTAGAACTTTGGCAGCCTAAAGCTTTATAACGATTACCTGCAGGTCAAATCCAGCCGGAAATGTGTGTCTTTTTCTTCTGTTCTGATTATTCTAGTCATGGGCATTTTTTTTCGGGGGGGGGGCTGAGAAAAATTATTACCTCCTTCTCATAGCTGTCAAGAATTTTAGTGAATGTACAAGATTCCAAAATGCAACAAAAATAATTGATACTGCTTGACAATTAGTAATGAGCTAAAAAGTACCTTATTTTAAAATGTGACTGTAAAACTTGTGAAAATAAGTACGTAACATAATTGGGCAAATTAAGCTTTTTATGGCTAGAGCCCCCATAGTTCTAGTTAGATTGAGGTCAGTGGCACAGTGGTACAAATTGTGCCGTTATCGTGGGTTCGACTCTCAACAGTGCCAAAAAAAGTTGCTTACCAACTAACTGCTCATGTCCTACTGAACACAGAAAACATTTCTTTTCTTTACGAACGTTTCACCATCTAACTATGCCATAACATCGGTGTTAATATTACTACGCCTAAAAACGTTGATAAAAATTGTTGCTTTATTTAATCTGCGTAGTGTTCGACTTGTATAAATAACTGCTCACTGTTGTCCAGAAATTAGTCATCTAGGCATCAAGAGAGTTGAAATCCTTAGAAAACTGTAGGCCCCAGCGTAACATGACCCTCTTTGTCCTTGCACTGTAAAGCTGACAAATCAGAGGCCAAAATTATTTTGTTATATAAAAAAAAAGATGATTGGAGTAAGAGACACAAACATTTTAATCTGTCAGTGTAAAAAGGGCCCTTTGAACAAAAAGAAAAACCTTTAAATGGAGAAAAATGGCCGTTGTAAAAAAGGGAGTCGTCATTTGGAAAAGATGTATGAGTTAAAAGAAGCAATATTTTGAGAAAACAGTATCGAAACGGTTGTATGCATAGAAGGAAAAAAAATTACTTATAGAGCTCAATTTTTCTTTTCCTAGATCTTTTGGAATGCTGGTTGTCAGATGGTGGCACTGAATTTTCAGACATCTGATTTACCAATGCAGCTAAATCAAGGAAAATTTGAATATAATGGTGGTTGTGGGTAAGTACTGGTCTGCACTTAATTGTGCTGTAATTATATACATGACAACAAATAATGTTTGGTACCCACATTTGCAAAGCTCAAACTAGAGCCATTTTATAAAGAAGAAAAGGAGACATCGTTTCGAGCCAGAGTAAAATTGGTGACCCTCCATGAGAACCAGAGTTCCATGCCAACTAGACCACTAGGACCTGAGAACGATGCTCCATTTCTTCATATTTGAAGTTTGCAGGATATTGATAACCTTAGCAAGGATAAAAGAATTGTCAAATAATGGTCGACATGTAAAGCTACCAGAGCAAGTTTTACTATGATTTATCACGAGGGAAGTTTATTTTGGGGAGGGGTTAAACATGGGTTCTAGACATTATTCGTTGTTAATTCCTGCATGAAAAACTGCAAATTACTTGCCAAGTATCTTCATATGTCAATCAATGTTTGGTAATCGTGTTATCCCTGCAAAGGGTAATAATGGCCTATAAACTGTACATATAATCCACAGCCAAGAATACTTATAAATTGAAATCTAGAGTATGTAGAGATTTATCGCTATATAAATATAAAAGGAAGTACATCAGTATAAAAGATAGGCAGCATTTCCTTATTGTTGTGGGGTTATTGGTTATGATTAGTTAATTTTAAAGGGTTGTTGTTGGAAAAATTTACAGTGGCTAGAACATTTCTTTAAAAATTTAGTCAATGATTTACAAACTGCTTGTGGAATCCATGGGAGGGTCATTGCATAACCCTTTGGTTCTGCAGAATGTATTTCAAGAAACACTGTCATCATGGACTGTTAAGAAATGTAATCACACTCCTTTGATTGGTTGTAAATCAGTAGCTTTCCCCCAGGTCCGAGTAGATGTAGCTTTTGTGGACGTTCGCAAGATTAGCGATCTAGAACCTTAGTGATCAGATCTGATTGGCTCATTGTACAAATTGTTTATTTGGTCGATACTGCAGCCACTTCAACTGTATATAAATCCAAGTAAACATAATAAAGCTGAGTTCAACTTCTGTATTTGGTTTGGCTTCGTTCACTTACTGCTTTATCTTTAACATAAACAAAATAAGAGCATGTTTTTTTCCCTTCCTGAAAATGGATGCGTTTATGTCTTATGGGAGAGTTCAAGTATTACGTAAGCAATATTTTGGCCATTTTAAACCTCCTCCTCCTGGTAAGCAAAAATTAACATTGGCTAACATAGGAAAATAAGCACAACAGCAACCTCCTTCCCCCAAAGGTGCTTAGATAATGAATGCCCCATAAGAGGCAGGACAATGGAAATGTGCTGCGACAGGGTCTGCAGTTTTCTGAGAATTCCAAACTTCTATTGCCTAGGAACCTAAACTCCAGACTACAGCAGGCAGGAATACCTAACTGCATGCGTTAGGGTGTAGAGGATTTGCCACCAATTGTCAATGGAAATAATGTGAATTGTCTGACAGTTCATGCCCTTTCCCATTACACAACATAAACAGTATCATTTGCATGTACACAGTAAAATTTTAATTGAGACTAATTAGGGGCTCAGATGAGCTGAATTTAAATAAACTTCAAATAACATGAAATTTGAATAATTGTGTTAAATACAAAGCTAAATATGTACAGTGTACTACATACAAAAAACAGAAAAAAGTATAAGACATTGGTCAAGCAATAGTGTAGCAATTCAAAACTCATGGGGGTGGGGCTCAATCACCTTTAAAGAATATTTTGCCATGTGGCCTATGTGAAAATAATGTGTTTTGATATCCAATGGGGGGGGGGGCGGCTTGAGTCCCTCCCTCCCTCCGTTTCCTACATCATTGAGAACAAGTGACTTGGATAAAAGGTTAAGATCTGGTTAATTAAATAACTTGGATAACAGAATTCAGATAATTGGAATTGTACCATATTTTAATTTTCTTGCCATATGGTGACATAAAGTGTGTTTATTATTATTATACCGTTAACCCAAACTTCATTCTAATAGTGCCACGAAATACATGCAGGAAGGTATTCCTGCCTTCTATAGTCTGGAGTTTAGGTTCACAGACAACAGAAGTTTGGATTTCTCGGAAAACTGAAAATCCTGTTACAGCACAATTTTACTGTACTGTCCTATAAAACACAAACACATCCATTTTCCAGAAAAAAAAAAAAAATCTTGCTCTTGTTTTGATTAGGATGACAATGTTTCTTGAAATGCATTCTATAGAACCTAAGGGTTATGTAATGATCCTCCATGGTGTCTACAAGCAGTTTGTAAAACATTGCCTAAATATTCAAGAAAATCTCTAGACACTGTACATTTTCCCCACAACCGGGGATTTATACACACCGTCCAACAGCCCTGCGGTGGCGCAGTGTGGTAACGCGTTCTCCTATTGCGCGGCTAATCCGGGTTCGACTCCCAGCAGTGCAAAAAGAACGCTTACTCAGAGATCTCATAAAAGATCGCACTGCTCACTGTAGTCCGGGGTTTGGTTCCCCAGGCCTTAAGAGGTTCGGATTCCTCGGAAAACAGTAGGTCCCGGCGCAGCATGACCACTGTAGTCTTTGAGCCGTAAAACCAAAAAACAAACAAACAAAAACACCCTCCAACACCCCTCCAGATTTTTTAATACACCCCCTTAGTGAAATTTAAACACACACCCCTCAACATTTCTCCAAATTTTTTAATATCCCCGGTTCAGTGTATCTACTAACACCTAAATACCTCCACTGTAACAAAAAAAACCACCTTCTCACCGACGAAAATCATCCAAAAAACAAAAACGTAAATAATCGATTATCTCCAATCCACACCCCCTAAACATTTTGTACACCCCCAGTTTATGAATCCTGGATAAACCCCTGCCCACAACAACCCTTTAGAATTAACTGACCATAACCATCACCCCATAACAGTCAGGAAGTACTGCCTATCTTTTATACAGATGTACTTCTTGTTGTTATATTTATATTCATGCAGCGATAAATAGCCCTTTCAGTTTTCCTTGAGCAATATTTATAGTGGGTATTCTCAGGGACAGATTTAGAGGTAATTTAAGGGGGTGCGATTAAAACGACTTGATTTTTGAAAATGATACCTCATTGGACCTTTACCTTGTATCTTTTCAATGTTACATTTTCATTCTGGGGGTGGGAGGGACAATCGCCACGCTCATCCCCTAAATCCACCACTGGGTGTTCTGTGGTTAGGTGCATGGTAAGAAAAGGGTTTCTTAGGATAAAAAGTTTGAAAACCATTGGTCTATAAATATTATATACGTATAGCTGTGTAAGGTACTGATATATCCGTCTGTCAGAGTGGCAAAGTGTATGGAAAGCTAAACTCTTCCTCATTCATCCCAGATTTGAATCTGATAAAGTTGTAATTTAAAGATCCCATTCATCTTACTATAGGATAGTGGTAAACTATTTTTCTACATCAGTGGTTCACGACTTTTATGAGACTGTTATCGGACTGAAACTGCAGTACAATATTTTCTTTAAATATAAAACAAAGGCTATGCTCCAACAAATTTACTTACTTTTTAGATTTTTTTTTTAAGGTTTGTACATCAAACTAATATAAGAATTAAAAATTATGGCATATCATAAAAATTATTAGTACACTTATGTATGTGATGTGGCACATAAACGGTTGCAGCCTCTCAGCTTAGGCGGGACCCAGGGCCAAAGTAATTTTGGCGCCCCTTACTACTAAATATGAATTTTATGATGTAACGAGTAACATTTTATAGTTTAACGAATAAATACTTTTTTTTATTTTATTTCATTTTTACAGTGTACACATTTCAAATTTTTTTGCAAATGTAAAAAAATTGGAAAGGCATGATTTCTGATGACCATCTTTAAGGAGAGCCTTCGCCGCCCTTCCATGACGATTAGGTGGAGCCACGGCCCCACCTATGCGACCGTCTATTATGTGACATACTAACAAATATGAACGTTTACTGAAATTAGTTGTCAATTACTATATTAATGAAATCTTGTAGCATATTGAAGTTACCCAGGTTAAAACCATTAAAATAATTTGTGCTGACTTTTATTGATAAGTTGAAAATTTTCCGTTCTTCTTTAAGGTACTTGTTGAAACCTGATTTCATGAGGCGGCCCGACAAGACATTTGATCCTTTTGCAGAATCGCCAGTGGATGGAGTTATCGCTGCACAATGTTCTGTTCGAGTGATTTCTGGTCAGTTTCTCTCCGACAAGAAAGTAGGCACTTACGTTGAAGTTGATATGTATGGTCTTCCAACCGACACCATCCGCAAGGAGTTCCGAACGAGATTGGTGCCTTCTAACGGACTAAACCCTGTTTATAATGAGGAACCATTTGTCTTCAGAAAGGTTACAATTTATTCAATGCATGTTTAAAAAATTCTGCATTTAATTATTAATTATTGTATTTATTATTCTTAATAATTATATTAATTATCAATATACAATTGGATCTCTGTTTATGCAGTTTTGAAGTTGTGCAGTTTATTTTTATATTTCATCCAAGGTTTTTTTTAAATATACATATATAAATTTCCAGCAAATAAGCTACTGATGTCTCATTCATTTTGCTTGCGTTTAAATAACTCCATCTGCCCTTTGCCATGTTTGGCGCAGTATAGTCCAGATGCTCTTGCGCCATAAAAAATCCAAACAAACAAGCTTTGCGAGTTTATTGGTGTATATGCTGCGTTTTGGCTCATTTTCGAACCCCAAATCGCCAAATTCGTTTTTTTAAAAATTCATATCTCCCGAATTGCTATCATTTAGATGATCTTGAGAACAGCAATCAACTGGAATGACATTGAGCATCTATGGTAAAATTTTCATCCCAAAACACAATAACCAACTCGTACAGGTGCGTTGTTAGACATGGTTTTGGGAAATGTTTAATTTCTTCTTAATAGTTTCAGTGGCAGTTGTGAGAAGTTTGCAGCCATGTTCAATTTCAGATCTTGCATAGTTCTTATAAGCTGTACAAAGGAAATCTTAAGATGCATCCCATTTAGTGTCTTACCAGTCGCTTTATTAATTTACTTCTGGAATTACCTCTTTCTCTCTCTCTCTTTCTATAGCCTTTTGATAGGCATTTCATCTTCTCTATAGCCAGTTTGCTCTAATTTAATATCTGATCCTTTGCTATATCCAAGTACATAATACAGTTCTGAAAATTTGCTGCAGAATGACCTTAATGTCCTTGCACCATAAAAATACAACCAACCAGTTCTGAAAATCCATCACCTTTACTGTGCACATGTGATATGGTGATATATACTATCTGTTCACATATACTATATACTATCTGTACACGTGTGATATATACTATCTGTTCTAGTGATAAAAGTGGTTTGGCAGCAGTTTCCAAATGTTACAAACCATTATCATATAGAGCAAATAATTCTAATGAAAAATGTAAAAGTATTTTCTACTTTATAATAAAACCGAATGAGGCTTAAAAGCAGATTTATTTTAAGTTTCGTATCGTCTTTACGATTTTCAAGGAATTTATTAAGCATTCATTTAAGAAAATAGGACTATTTTCTCAAATTTCTGTAAACTTCTTTATACAGTTTTAGGTTAATTTTAACTCCTGTTCTGATTTTGATAATAACAGAATGTACATCTAATTTTTCAACTTGTCTTTTTTATGCAATAATCTGAGTATGTATATATTGCACAAAAGGAGATCTGACTGCATTTGTAATAATTTATTACTAATTTATTTAACTGTTGAACTTGACTGAATTATCCGATTTCCGAATTAACTAATTTTTCATGGCACGGAACGACCTTTGCTATCCTTGTGCCATGAAAGACCAACTAACCAACAAACAATTTTTCAAGTTAACTAATTTGTCAACTCAGTTCAGCAGATTGGGCCTGCTCCAACTAATCCCTACCCCTCCGTACCTTTTACCATTTTTCAAAACCAAAATTTTTAATGGATTGTCAAGTTCACATTTTCTTTAATATCCTCTATGCAGGCATACATGGGAAGTTCATAAGGGTGTTTTACAAGGTTACAATTCCACACTTACATATATGCATATATATAAAGTTGTAATAAAAAAACCACCCCTAAGTCTAAGAAAAAAAGCGAGTATTATAAATGTAATGTCAAGCTTTTGTATTCCACTGTAACACAAGACTGCAATATGGAGCTCTTAAAAATCCTTCAACTAGGTGATAGGGAGGACGTTTAAAGATAAAAAAAATTTTCTTTTTTTTTTCCTCCCCTTTTTTGAGCACTGATTTTCATGCTAAGAGTGTCATCTTTATTCACTCATCCAAGAACAACCCACAAAGATCATTCATTAAATTAGGGAAATTCAATCCTATAGAAATAGTTTTGCTTGTAATAAATTTTATCATTATAAGCTGGGTATTCAATTGTCCATGATCCAATTAAATGTGGTCAACTATATTTTTATTTTTTATTTTTTTTGTATTAATAACAATTTTAAATACACTTCCTTTATTGCATTATCTCTTTTTATGAAAAAAATAATAATAAGCAGGAAGCAACTCTAAATTTTCCATTGGGGCCAATTTTTTCTAGCTACACTACTGATTTTATGACTCCATTTTTGAATTTGTGCTTTGTTGTCTAACTATGCCAATTATTGGCAGGCAGATAGTTATGTGAATCAGTTTTGTAGAGAATTTTTTTTATAAGTTCCTCTCAAAAATGGTATCATTAAAGATGGGAAATTTTTCTCATCATAGCCAATAATGTGGTAATATTTGATAAATTGCTCGCAAAGAAAAGAATGATTTCATGGTACCTAGTGGGAATGGCCTTAGCCAAATACCAAGAGATTTTGTGTTCGATTGCCACCAGGCACCGTGAAATCATTCTTTCCTTTGCGAGCAGTTTATTATCACAGTATCATGCTATAAAATGCTTCATTGAAGTTGCTGAAACCATGATTTTCCTATTTTGTAGGTAGTGTTACCAGACCTAGCTGTGATTCGTATTGCCGTATTTGATGAGAGTAGCAAAATGCTTGGACAACGGATTCTTCCCTTAGATGGTTTACAAGCTGGTTAGTCTCACTCAGTCATTCTCAAATGATTTTGTTTCATGGTGCACATAATTTACAAAATTAAAAAATATGTTAATACATTTTAAATTAATGTAATAATTACTGTATAATGTAGATCCACGCACATAATTCCAAAAGAGTACTTTTGATGAAAAACATAGGCCTTTTGGTGGAAATAAAAGTTCCCTCTTAAGAAATTCTATTTTACAGCCAATAATTTTGTTTAAATGGGAGTATATATACACAACCTTGTCCTAATAACCGAGTTATATATATTTATATATATATGAGTAGAATTGAATTGATTTTAAAAAAAATGTACATCAACAGATACTGTGCATCAGCTGCAAGAGAATGCATCGATGAGAGATATATAATATATTGTATTATTGGTATATCAGAAAAATATTTAGGGAAGAATAGAAGAAAAATCAGGTAAATATAGCGAAATAGGAGTGGAGTAAAAAATATTTCAAAGGTATTACAGATAATAGAAATAGTAAAAAGTGATATTAACAAACCCATTAAATAAGATAAAATAACAATGAAAACAATGTAATGGGATGTAATTTTCAGAGAACATTCAAATATTAATAATTCTTATTAATATTTGAATGAATTATGATCATATGACCACTTTTTATCTTTCAGCTCTAACAATAAAAAGTTATTATCATTACAAAAAAAAAAAAAAATCACTGTCCTTAGGAATGAAGGACACAATCAGAATACCAATTCTATCAAAATGCAAAAGAATTTTATTAGCAGTCTGATGTTATAACATTACAGCAGAAAAGGCGACGACTAGTTTTGGAATGATTCTTAGAGGAAAAGTTCGGCGACTGGCATATATTATGCATTAACACCTTTTGTTCTATTCATTAACGTGGAAAAATTATATTATGTGTAATAAAAATATCACAGTATGTATAAAAAATTTTGCATTGTGTAGTAAAAAGATTATATGTTTTGCATAATAAAACTATTATATTGTCTAGTATAATTATTACATGTAGTAAATTTACTACAGCATGTAGTGGAACAACCCCATGTAATAAAATCATTAAATCATGCAGGTAGTAAACTCACTGCATTGTGTAATGAGATTACATTGCATAGTAAAATGAAGCGAAATATCTTATAAATTATCATGTTAGTGTATATTATGCACTGGATATCAAAATTTTTCAGCGTCACCAAAATGAGCTTCCCGGGAGATCCCGGTCGCCCTGTCTCCCCGAGAAATCACAGTCGTCTATTCAGTACTTTTCCTGACTCAGTACATGCCTTGTGTTTGTCCACCTCCAAACTTACAACATGCGGATAATTCTGGCAATCTCTTTAATTCATAAAGCTTGTAATACTAAAAAAAAAAAAAGCTCACTTGTGTTTCAGCGTCTGCTATTTGAGGAAGATAGATGGTCTTGACGGCATTTAAAAATGATGGAACTGGTCACTCATATTCGACCTAGGAACTAACTTCGTTTTCTCTTTGCATTTAAGCACTCATACTCTTGTACAAACAAACCCTCTTTCATAGTCCATTCGCAATGACATACATTTCTCACCTTTTAATTCCTATCCACTGAAAAAAAATCCAAAGGATCAAACATAATCGCTGCAAGACAAAAATACTGCCTTTAGGAACAAAAGAAAAGAATTATCCACCAAAATGGCATTTCCAAAGAATTTTATCAGCAGTCAGACAATATGATGTCAGAAAACGTACAGTATGGTGATGATGAGAAACGAGAGCATGAGAAACTGGTTTTGAAATGGTTCGTAGAGAAAAGGGCCAAGTGGTGCATGATGTGCTGTAGTGCCTAAATCGCATTATGTAGTAAATTCACATTATGTAGCAAAATTAGTATACAGTAATCACTCATAATGTCGTTCTTCTAATTAACGACTATTTCTGTTTAACGATAATATTTTGTGGTCCCAGCGAATGCTTTCAAGTTGCAGGAATTCATATGATTTTATGAACATAAAATTATACGAATTCCATCTCTTTTGTTTAACGATGTTTTTTCTCTATCCTCTGGAAGTTGTTAAAAAGGAAGATTACTATGTTAAATTTATTAAACTAAATATTTGAATGAAAATTACATGAGAATTTCTTTTTCGCAGAACACTGTTTATGCTTTTCACGCACTGAGTCTATTCAAAAGATGACACAGCAGCTTAACACATTGGCTACCGAAGGGAGATTTGTTGGCAGTACAAGCAGAAATTGCGTGGAATATGGCTGTCACGTGGTATTAGACACAAAAAACATCAAAGCAGAGATTCACAGGCAGTATGTCTTCCATCATATTACATTTTAATGTAGCAAGTTTGTATGTATGCGTGTGTCTTCTTTATGTAAAAATTAGACAATAATGGGCAGCGGTGCCAGGTACCCCTGTAGGCAGAAGTTTAGGAGGGTCTCAAAGTTTAAATTGGGGGAGGAGGAGAGGCTCTAACTAAAAAAGGTTTACATTTTTTACATTGTCATAGACCTCTTATACATGCTGCCATAATATGCTGTTGTCTTTAAAACAACCCTTCAGTAGTGTTCTTGCACGTCATTTCCTCAATGCAAAATGGAACTCGTCACTGATAACAATTCAATCTTACTAATCATAGTTCTATGTTGATCAGGCCTGACACCACTGACAATGGGAGCGATCGATGTTGGTCAACATAATGGGTGTCATTAGTGTAAACTCCACTCCTATAGTCATCCAGTGACAGTTCAGTCGCTTCAGTCCCTATTGCA
>QLNU02015270.1:620692-636865 GCA_006491805.2 Dysdera silvatica | reverse complement strand
GCACAAACAAACTGCCATTTGCTATGTTATGCTTATGAGATAGATTTAAAATGTTCTCATTTTATGAAATTTCCGTGTTTTTTTCGGATCAGCCGAAACTGATCGAACGTGCAGAAAACGCTATACGTTCTTCACATGTTCGATCTTTTTTTTATGACCCTGATAATGAAGAAATGCGAGAACAAATTCATGCTTCCATGAAGAGTAAAGTATATAGTATTCAGATACTGTACCCAGTCTGTGTTTATGTATGCATATATATACACATGTACTGAAAGAGCAATTTATTATATGCACGTATATTATTTTTCTGGAAGCGATACATATTTTGCTGTGTAACTCTCAGTGCGCTTATAAAAAAATTTTTGCAGGAAATTAAAGGGCCATAAAAACACTTGACAGATTCGTAACAAATTAAATTTTTTTCAATAATTTCATGAACGAAGAAGATAAATTGTTCTTTCAGTGTGTATATATACAAGATCCGTTTTTTTTCAGGGGGGCTTGGTCGTACCCCACTTCAAGGAAATAAAAAATAAATAAATTATAAAAATTTATTTTAAGGGGCCAGCCTTAACAAAAACCTGACTACGTCGTTGATGGGGGTTATAATTATAGTTCAAGTTATTAGATATTCTGCCATATCCCCTACAGACAAAAAATAAATGGAAAATTAAAGATCTATAAAATCAAAACTGTAAATTTAAGGAGAAAAGAATTGATTTTCATAAAAGATCAAAACATTTTTTAAAGAAAATGATTGCGGCATCAAGACTTATTAATAGAACAAGAATTCTGAACAAAACTACCCAAAGTATATGGACATGTTTTGAATATATATACATATATTAACCCTCCACCAAAAAAAAAAAACCCAAATGAAATACAACAAATTAAATGCTTTTGTAACATACATGAACACAAAAGTTTGAATAAAAACCAAATATAAAAATTTATTAAACAAACCACTAAATTTAAAATTCATCTTTCTAATTCTCTTATGTTAATATCAGAAATTTGGTCCAACGTACAGGCGAATACAGAAAAAAATTCTTGGGGCGAAGAGAGAGGCACGGTACTATATAACTAACTTCACATTCCTACATTTTGTGACTTACTCTAAAATATAATTGGAAGAGTTAATGGCTAATGACTATTTTGTGAACTATTTGAAAATACAGGCAGAATTTAATTTTTTTTTAAAATCTAAATTCTAATGCAGTTGGGAAGATTTTTTTTAAAACATTGATCTCATTATTGTCCCATCCCCTGAATTCGTGCAAAAGTACTCAAATGAAGTTTTCCTTTAATATATATATATATATATATATAATTTTTTTTTTTTATTTCAAAAATTCTGTTTTGAGTTTTTATATATATATATATTTTAAAAACGATAAAAAAATCTTCTCAGTACATATGTATATCACAGAGAAAGCGCATATAGAGGGCTTTAAAATGAGCTCAAGATGAACTTTCTAGCTAAAACAGGTGCTTAGATATTTACATGAATGTGACTCAAGATCACTGAAAAAGTTATTTTATTTTTTAATTTCCAAAAATTAATTCCAGGAAAACGGAACCTCCGAAAACTATGAAAATTTGCAATTTGCTCCATAGGTAAATATAAATCAAAAATCATTGGAATCTGAAAATTAAAGGTCAATGCCCCGGTTGATGTGATTTGAATGACCTTTGATAGAAATTATAGATACCTGGACATTTTTGCCCAAAGAGCATGTTTGCGTTTGTCTTTTGGGAATCTATAAAAAGAACATTTATTCCCGACAGTCCGGTGGTTGCAACAAGCTACAAAATATAAACCCATTTTTATTTGCAAGCTTAAGAAATGCTAATTACTACGATCGTCAATGTTAAGTCAATGGGCCCAATCTATTGTTTGTGCCCAGCAGCCATGTTGTGACGTCACGACTTCACCGACGTATACCTCCCAAAATAACATCCTTCATATAGCCGCTCGATGTTTATTTCTTTCGACAATATAAAGTTTGTAAAAAAAAATAACCAATAGAATAGCAATCGATGAAATGGATATTGACATACGACATCGAAATGAGATAATAAAAATGCATTCTTTGGTTCACAATCAATTACAGTCTAAAAAATATCGCCCTATATTACAATATGCTTGGTTTAGGTGCTGTTATAGCGATCATGATCCCGGAAAATGCAAAAATGTTGAGGAAATTTCTTTTGAAATTGAATACAACAATTGTAGCCGAGATAATTGCAAAAATCTGTCATTCTTAAAATGTGCTCACTGTGATCAATTGCTTTACTTCACTCTTTTCTTTTTTTGTACTGTATCACTTTTACGACATTCCTGAGATGTACACAGTTTAATTTTTCTCATTTTTAAATAAAGAGCATAATTCAACAATTAATCCACAATTTATGGTTAAATAACTTCATGAAATAAAGTACATTTCATGAAATTTTGTTCACATTTTTTCTAATTACAATAAATGCATTTTCAAATAGCCTACTATTAAGTTTTGTTCACAATTTTTTTAAATTCCATGGTTGCAACAGCATGTGATATGCAATGACCACATCCAGGTTGATGATTGTGATGACATGTGATCCAATGACAACAGCATGTGATACAATGACCACATCCAGGTTGGGTAAATATAGCAACTTTTCATTATTCGTACACATCATTTATTCATACTCATATTCATACATCTTATACGTGAATACTCATATATTCATGCATCTCATATATGGATACTCATATATTCACACATTTCATATTCATATATTCACGCATCTCATAAATGAATATTCATATATGCACGCATCTCATAAATGAATACTCATATATAATAATATAATAATGAATACTCATATATAATATAATAATGAATACTCATATCTAATATAATATAATAATGAATAATCATATCTAATAATATAATAATGAATACTCATATATAATAAGATAATAATGAATACTCATATAATGAATGCTCCTTATCTAATATAATAATGAATACGCTTATATTCATTTCATTTCATTTATTCATACTCATGTATCATCATCATCATATTCAACCATTATCTATCCACTGCTGGATGAAGGTCTCTCCAAATGCTTTCCACACAAGTCTATCCTGAGCAATTCGCTTCCACGTCACCCCAACCTGTTTTCTTATTTCATCCACCCATCTAGTTTGAGGACGTTTTCTAGGTCTTCGGTGGTCTCTTGGAATCCAGTTCAGAATTTCTGTTGTCCATCGTTGATCAGTTCTTCTTGCAATATGCCCAGCCCATCGCCATTTCAGCCCTTTTACTTTAACAATGATGTCCTCTACTCTAGTTTGCTCTCTCACCCAAGTGTTTCTTTTTCGATCTCTCCTAGTTATTCCAAGCATGCACCTCTCCATGCTCCTTTGCGTTGTCTGTAACTTTCGTATTGCTCCAACTGTTAGACTCCATGTCTCTGATCCATAAGAGAGGACTGGCAATACACACTGGTTGAAGACCTTTCTTTTTAGACACAAAGGCAATTTCCCCTTCAGCAGGCCTGTAACCAGGTTGAAGTGGCAATAGGGGCAGGGCATATGGGGTACAAAGGGTTATAGCTCATTTGCGTACATCCCAGATGCGTACAAGTCAAAAACTGTCCCACTTGCGTACAACGTGGGGGAGCACAATGGGGACGAAATAAATCTGCTTTAAAAGAATGAGAGCTTGGTGTTTTAGCGCCTGTTTTGCTTAGTAAAATGTATCTCTATTCCAAGTGTTTATTTGAATACCTATTCAAAAAAAAAAAATCTGCTACATAAGATAATTATTATTTGGAATAGTTTTTGGTATTCTTTTGTTTGTTTGGATTTTTTATGGCGCAAGAGCATCTGGGCTATACTGCGCCAAGGGTATTCTTTTGAACGTTAAAATTTAAATAATACGAAAAATTTCTAACTTTTAGCTTAATGTGCGTATAACTTCCAGTAATGTTGTGTAACTATCAACAAAGAGAACATAGGTTTCTATACAAATAATTTTAATTCACTCTAAACGGCTCACGATGAATACAATTCTGCATACAAATAATAATTCACTGTTTAAAAGAATTTCAAAGACTACCAATATTAAACTAATTGTTAAACTACAGGTTTACAAAAGAAAGTTCGGCAATAGAACAACAGTCTCTTTGGGGCAATAATCAATTTACAATTATGTCCGTAGATTCCTACTACTAATGAAAGTTCTACAACAGTTCAAATAAAAATCATCAAAGACAATTACATTAACTGGTCGTTCCATGAGCCCCTGGAGTTCAATACCTTCAAAAGAGGTCCCATCAGTTTATCCACGGCTTTATGTCAGTAACAATCACAAGCTGTCTAGAAGATTATCGACGCCACGCTGAAAAGTCGATCAACCAATCGGCATCAACCATTCGAAAAATTACCCGGGTTTTACGTCGTGGAAGTCAGTCTATCTACTGCCAGGCACTACTACTAGTGAGCTCTCTTCCTGTTTGTGGTCCAGTCTTACCACGAACCCTAAAGATGACGGTATGAATTATATAGCCCCATCATGCATCGACGCTCCATACATAGCCAGACATACTACCTCTATTAGCGCCAGAGAATTGCATATCGTTGAACGAACTCAAGGATGCATCAGTTCCGACCAGCGAGCGTCAGGCTAAGTGATCTATAAATCCCTTTTATTTAATTGGGAAAAAGCAGGAGACGGATTCAACGTCGAGTTTTTCAACACCTCCCCAAAGGGTCCGCAACCTGGCCTTTTCCTCACAAAGGAAACTCGAAACTCCGAGCGTAGATTGATCCCGTTCCGTTTGACACCAGAAACATGATTTTAGTTTTTTGTAGGTTCATCTTGAGTCCAACTTCTTTACTTCTAGTTGAGAGCTCCTGTACCATGTCTTGGAGTTCTAATGGGTTCGTTGAAAAAATAACAATGTCATCAGCAAACCGCAAATGATTTAAATATTCACCATTTATTTTTATTCCCTTGTTATTCCAATTTATCTGCTGAAAAATCATCTGTAAAGCTGAAGTAAAAAGTTTTGGAGAAATGGTATCTCCCTGCCTCACCCCTTTGCCAAGTTTGATAGTTTTGGTATCTTTATGTAACCGAAATTTTGCACTTGCATTTTTATACACACGTTTCACCATGTCAATGTACACATCCTCAATGTCTGTTGATCTTAAAGAGTTGATGACTGCTGATGTTTTAATAGAGTCAAAGGCCTTCTCATAGTCAATAAATGCCACACACAATGGAAGTTCATATTCATGTGTTCTTTCAATTAATTCTCTTAATACTTGAATATGGTCCACTGTACTGAATCCACTTCGAAATCCAGCTTGTTCTCTTGGTTGAGCTGCATCTAATTTTTTCTGCAGGCGATGTGTTAGCACTTTTGTGAAGATTTTATAAATAGCAGGTAACAAGCTAATTGGTCGGTAATTTTTCAAATCCTCTTTATCACCTTTTTTATGCAAAAGAATTACTGTTGCAGAATCCCATTGGTTTGGTATGTTACCGCTGTTAAGACATTTGGTAAAGAATTTTGCAAGTATGTCTTCTACATATTCTCCAGCTTCTTTTAGGATATCTAATGTAATACCATCATCACCAGGGGCTCTTCCTTTCTTCATACTTTTTATTGCAAATGAAACTTCTTCTTTTAAGATTTTAGGAGCTGTTCCTTCGACTATTTCAATGTCTTCGTTTAATCCACTGTTACTTTCGTATAGATTTTTGTAGAATTCTTCAACTCTTCTAAGTATTTCTTCCCTATTTCTTGTTACGGTGCCATCCTCTCCTTTTAATGCAATGATGTGTTTCTTCCCAACAGATAAACTTCCTTTAACAACCCTAAGGCTCTTGTTATTTTCAATGGCCTTCCTTACTAGCTCACAGTTGAATTTTCTTATGTCTTCTTTCATGCTTTTGCGCAGAGTTTTACAAAGTTCTATGTACTCAATCCTGGAACTGGTATTTTGATTGTCCACCTTCATATCTCTTCGCCTTTTCATGAGCTGTTTCGTCTTCTCAGATAATTTGCTATTGTGCTTTTTACAGGTTACACCACCAATTTCCCCAGCAGTTTCAACTATTGTCTTAACAATGTTTTCATTTGCTTCTGAGATATCACTTTCATCAATAAGTCCTTCCAGTGCAGAAAAGCGATTTTTTAATTCCAACTTGAATGCCTCGGTATTTTCTTTTAATTTCTTTAAATCCACCCTCTTACTTACTTGTTTCCTAATGAGCTTCTGTCGTTCTAATTTAGTATTTAAGTGCACTTTACATCTCACCATTCGATGATCACTTCCAGTATTAAATCTGTTCAGTACACTGCAATCTTCAATAATTGATTTCTTGTTTGCCAGGATATAGTCAATTTCACTAGTTCCCCCATTTGGGTGTTTCCATGTCCATTTTCTTTGCGGTTTCTTCTTAAAAAATGAATTCATGATGCTAAGATTTTCAGCTTCTGCAAATTCGATGAGTTGATCGCCACGTTCATTCCTTTCCCCATATCCGTATTTACCAACCGATGTCTCTCCTTGTTCCTGTTGTCCAATTCTTGCATTGAAATCCCCCATGATGAGCTTGATATGTTGTTTCCCTTTGGTGTGTAACTCTTTGATTTCTTCATAAAATTCTTCAACCTCTTCGTCGGTATGGCTTGATGTTGGTGCATATACCTGTACTATTTGAAGTTGGTATCGCTGGGTTAGTTGAACAACGAGCCTCGCTGCTCGATCTGACGTGCTTTCGACTTCAAGAAGGTAGTCTTTAATTCTTTTGTTGATTAAGAAGCCAACACCACTTGTTCTTCCAGTTTCCGTTCCTCTATAATAAAACAAATGTCCACTTTTAAGTTCCACCAACTCTTCACCTTTTCTTCTAACTTCACTGAGTCCTACAATGTCCCATTTGATCTTGTCAAGTTTTGCTTCAGAAGCAAGGGATCGTCCATTAAACGTAGCCAAGGTCAATAACAAACGGCAGCCTGGGCCATTCCAGTGATTCTTAGCACCCCCTGCTTTCATGCCACACTGACCGCTGCCTTGATCAGGAGCACTCCAGCACCTGGAGACTAGGGGCCATGGTTTCTGGTGTGTCAACATAATGGAGGAATTAGCCATAATTTCACCACGCTGGCTAGACGGGTTGGTGAATTAGCCCTCCCCTTCCGCCTTTCTATCCGTGCAGCAAATATTAATTATATATATATATATGAATATTTACAAGTCTAATAATCTAATAAGATCAAAATTTTGTTTCTAGGTCAAGCGGAACACCATCATGTAGAAATTTTTACTAATGGTATATAACAATAAAAAGAGAGCATTTTTAATTTAAGTTCAATTTGCTCGAAATTTCATTTTTGCAATGTTTTCAAATTGAAAATGCTAAGGCTTTTAAGCCGTTCAAGATATTGCCTTGAAACTTGGCAGATATATAATATGTACAGATATATAATGCAGATATATAATATGTACATATATAAACAAACTTTCTGAACAGAATTTTGATATTTTAATTTTAAGTACACATTTTATCCTGTTTTATGTTTCTCACTATGAAATATTGTTAAAATATCAATTTTTTTTCTCTGGTTCTATGCAAGTTAACAAAAAATCCTTCAGTCGGATTTTTCTTTACTTAATTTTTAATAAGATAAAATATTAAAATAAAAAAAATGTGGAAAACTTAACGACAAGTGTAAAACATGGTCAACATCCTTTTTCAGCGCATTGTACATTCTTAAAAAGCAAGTTAGCTGCAAATCATTTTTTACCCAATATCAATAAAATATGCCCTATAAATGTACACTCAAGAAATTAAATAATTTTAATAAATAAATTTTTTTTCTGAAGGGGGACGGACCCCACTTCAGTGGTGAGAGCAGCAGTACCGCTGCCGCACTAGCGGCTTATGGGGACGCTTTTAATTTTTGATACTTTTATGCATAATTACAAGGCATTGAGAATTACAATTTTCTCCTTCAACAGCAAAATCCCAGACTAATTTTTTTTTGCCTTTTATCATTTATTTGTGCGATTATCATATGTCGTTTTAACCAGAACTATAATGAGAAGGCGGAATGTGTCGTATTTTTTCGCTTTTGCAAGATGTATTGGGGTGTCGATTTTTTTTTACCGGAGGAGCAGTGCTGTATTTCCCAATAGGTTATACTAGGCTATAGACTAGGGCGGCAAAATTTTGTGTATTAAGTTTGATATAACAAAATCAATACCATATGATATAATCAGATGTTTTGCCGAGAAGAAAGCTAGACGTCATGCTTTCCATTTAAATACCAGTGTTCGATAGGCTTTTATTTTTTGCTAAAATTAAAATTTATTTCAATAAAATTGAATTTGATTTATTATATACCAAGAAGAGATAATACTTCAATATAAGTTAATATTGTTTAATATTTATGTTTCAATTTATGAGTTTGTTTTTCAACATATTTACTGTTAATATAAACTTTTGTAGCGTATATTGAATGTAACAATTTTATGTGTTATTTACTGAAGTAGAAGGGAGGGAGTAAAATAGGGGGGATGATCACGTGTTCGCCTGGGATAAATTCGCTTTCGCCGGTCCTGTACATATATATATATATCCGATATACAAAAGGTATTCAATCATTTTCCAAAGTTGTTAACATTCAATTAGCACATAGCATACATATATACATATGCACATTAGCATACATATATGCGATAGCATACATATAATTTGGGCCATTTTTAAACATTTTTACTACTAATATTTAATTGAATGCGTTTTGGATAAACATTACAGTTTCTTTTACACCTTTATATTGAAAAATTGGAATTTTCGGATTAACTAATGTTTCGCTTATTCTATTCCTATCCCCTTTGTGGATAATTGTTTACCATATTCAGGGCCCTTTTGACACACTCGGGAGCTCTGGGTTTGATCAGTTTTTGCACTAACTGTTAAACCCTGATTTTTGTATTAAGAAAAATGTAATATACAATAAACAGAAACTTTACCAAATATAAGGCCCCTGTTTGGTCGGGGCTTGGTCGACCCTTCCGTTAAGAAGGCAGGAAATTATA
Organism: Dysdera silvatica; assembly: GCA_006491805.2. Taxonomy (NCBI): domain Eukaryota; kingdom Metazoa; phylum Arthropoda; class Arachnida; order Araneae; family Dysderidae; genus Dysdera; species Dysdera silvatica. The sequence continues at coordinate 627,752 of QLNU02015270.1, read as the reverse complement.
TTGATAATTATTGACAGTACTATGTACTGGCGTAAGCAGGGGGGTGTTGATGGGGTTGTAACCCCCCATTGCAATGAAATTTTGTATATTTAACATAGGAATATATGAGTTGTAGCTCTGTAACCCCCCATTGAGCCTATAACCCCCTTACGAACTTTATGCGTACGCCTATGGTACTATGGAAATTGTAATTTTTGGTAAATATTTAATTTTTAATATCCTCAGACGATCAGTTATATTATTATTCAGCAGACGAAAAATAGGCCGATGATTCAGATTTCTTATTTTTGAAATAATTTTGTCGCATAGAGCGCGAAATTTCCAGACATTTCCAGAAATCACCAGATGTACCCCTGCATTGTGACGTCACGGAGTAACGCATTACAGTCGCTTGTGAACGCAGTCAACCGCAAGGTCGTGATTCGCCTGTAGCCTTCCGCTGGAAGAGAGTTTATTGCCAATAACGTTGATTTTTAAAATGTATTATTTGCAACAATTGGCACCACAAATTCATATAAAATATCGCATTTTGCATTACTTTTTGTAACACAATGGAAATTTAAAACTTAAACCTGCATTTTTACAAAGAATCGGAACGCATATTTAGTACTATATCTGCAACTAACTCGGACGAATACAGTGATGCGTCGGAAAAGGGGGTATATATAGGTCTGAGCAGTGACTTTTTCTCCATTTTATTCCCGAATGTCCTTAGAATTGTGGTTGGTTGTCGGCGGTGGTAAGTTTTTTCGATCGGGAGCTGGTAAGTACGTATAGGTCCACAATCGTTCGAAAATCGCCGTAGTCCTCCTTTTCTCCTCTTAATTTTCAACTCTTACAACCTTGATTCCGTATTTAGTTACAATTTTGTTTCTGTATTTTTCATTTTTTTTGGATTTGATTCTGGTTCCGCAAACTAATAGCTTTTGTTTCTTCGATGCTATATAGGTCATTGGTCTCGTATGTTGAATCCAATCCGCAAATTTTTTGATTTATTGCTCGCTACGTGTTCCATCCGTGTACTGAATACATAATTTCGAATCCTTGCTCATCGCTTGAAAAACTACTGGGTATACTGGTTGGTAAACATGTGTCTAATACCGTGTTTGATCGTAATAAAAAAAACAATTCTGCGTTAATAATTCTAAAACATCGCATTTTTAATTCAAAAACCATTTAATTTTTATGTTGGGACGCCAAGGCGTCCCTGTTACCCACTTATCTTTCGTTTTTAGATGTTTCAGAGATTTAGCTTCCAGATATTCTGCGAACTTTAGGAGTGATCTGTAGATCTTGTGAAAATGGAGCGTCTGTTTGAAAACTTCCCATTGTCCCAATATGGCGTCGTCTCCTGACCCAATATGGCGTCCGTCTCCCTCTTATCGTATCGATTGCGTCCTCGAATGTTGATCCCTTGGTACCCCGTCATCAATCACTGTCATAAGATCAAACGTAATAGGGGTAGAATTATTTTAATCCGATTGTTTAATGAATAAAATATAACTGGAAATTTATAACAACTAATTAAATTAACTTAAACGTATGGAAACTAGTTTGAAGTGACGTAACTGCTTTTGTGTGGTGTTTTTGTTTTCTTGAGTTATAGGACTAAATCCAGTGGATCCAGAATCAATCTCCATTCGGGATCACAAAAGTTTTCCTTTGAAACATTTACTATAATTGCAATCGTTGGCAAGGTCAAACCATGTATTTAAACGAAGTCGAAGCAAACAATTCAAAAATACGATCGGGAAAGCCAATCAGTTTGCCAGGTACCTCATAACTTTAGATTAACTTGAAAAAAATTTGAATTTGCAGTCAGAATTTGACTTTTTAAACAAACGTGAAATTTTTTATCATCGCTATGGCAATTCTACTGTTAGATTTCATTGATGTTTTAAGCAGAGATGCAGACCGTAGGTCTTTTTTTTTTTTATTTAATTGAATGCATTGTTTTTGGAGTCCTTTTTTTTCTTAGAAATCGAAACTGAACTTTAGGTCCAATACTCGGGAGAGTTGAAGTAATGACAATTCAAACAACTTAAAATTTGTAATTTTTTTCTACTTTTCGGAGTAGAAAGTTAATTCAAAAATCCTGTTTCAGGTACTTATAATCTACAATTGAACCAGTAATGCACATTACTACATGAGGTGCCGTAAGAAACTGGACAATTTTCTCGGATTGGTAATGGTGGTATCAAATCAAATGATTATTAAAGTTTAAAAAATTCAAAATGAGAAAATCGAAGCATTAACAAACTTTTTTTTTTTGTGATATTTTAGTGAAACCGGCCCATTGCATTACACAAAACGTTGCCTTAATGTATAGGACATAAGCAAAACCAGTTATTAGGATTGGATTGATGAAATGACTTCGGGGAAAAGTGCTTGTTAACGTACTGAAGTTAAGGCTTTACATTTTTAATGAAATTTCTATACATACCCATATTAAATTCAAAATTACAAATAGACATTGTACATTAATAGCAAAAGTGTTGAATTAACTCCCCATGATCGTCTACAGTTGATGCTTAATGAAAAAATTTATCAACCCCCCATGCCGCCATTTTGATAGCAAAGTATCTTACTCTTCTGGCGATCCTGCTTGCTTTTGCAGAAGTTTTGCCTTCATGCTCTGCCTTAACTTGTTCCTTGAGAGCTTAGTTTCTAAAAGCTAGAATTTGAGAAGCGTATTTCACATGTAAGTGCATGCTAGAACTAAAGCCACATTTTTCGATTGATCAAGTGGTTTTGCTATTTTTTTGCAATTGTCTAATTGTGCTTAAGACATTTGAAAATCTTATAAATTAGAAGTCTTGTAGTTCTTGACAACATGCCTTGTTTTCCTTTCAACTATTTTCAGTGAGATACTTAAATTGCAAACTGGCTTAACGAATTAACAATTGGCGAATTGGACAAAGTATGGGACAGAAAGTAGTGGATTCATATAATTGGCCAAATTCTTGAAAAGAGCTCGGTTAAACACTACTGGTAAAATTCAATATTCCACATGAATCAAACAAAACATTGATTTATATTGCTAGATTTAATCTGCGTAATGTTCGATTTATATAAATTCCGTTTAAATTTTACAATGCCAGTTTTTTTTCGCCTTGTTTTTGAACCGATTCCAGTGAAGTCTCTTGATACAACACATCGCGATCAAATGGTCAAATACCTTTGACGGTGAGTGAAAGCGGACTAGTTTTCCAAGAACCAATAGTGGTCTATGTATTGCAGAAGCTGGTTTTAATTAACAATAGCTATGGAAATTTGTTGCCTATGTGCCATTTTATCCTGACTTAGTGTCTACCACATGTGTTGTGACTTGTAACAAGAGTACTAATATCTCCTTGCATGCTTTTTTCCATGTAAGAATACTGTAAAAGAATGTTCTGAATTTAACCAGATATTTTAATGTACTGTTCATTATGCTGAACGTCAATCCATTTGAAACAATTTTTAGTTCGTTAGATCAGGGTTCCCACATGACTTGGAATTGGTCAAGGAATTTGGAAGTCCCTGCAGGTGGAGAAATGAATTTTTTGGAGCAGTGGGAGGGAGGGGGGACATGGACCTGTCTTGAATTGCTAAAACTGCTGTAAATGTGAAGCCATTTTCCCTGCAACTGAAGTTCAGCTGACAGTTGCTTGTGATTAACCAGAACTTTAACTGGAAAAGCACAAATTTTTTCCTAACGCAAGTGGGAACCCTGTTAAATACTTGTGTTGGCACTCTGTGCCATAACATTTAGCCTTTTAAGTATTTCAGATAGTTATTCATACATCCCAAAATTTGCCTGCAGTAATTCTTGAACATGCCATTCTAGACGGTGTACTTCTGAACGTCAGGTACCTGTAACATTTTATAAACTAAATTTCAATATAAAAATCGTTTCTCAAAGTTTTTGGGCAGGGTGGGGTTAACGATGTATTGTTTTTTCTTTACCCATTGATTTCAGTGAAATTCTGTAGTCTGTGGATGAGGATGCCAAGCAAGCTGTTAATACTTGTACGTTTGAAAACAGTGACTAAAAGCTGCCAACTTCAGAAATAAAGTATTTAGACATCCATTGGTACTTGAAGACTGTCTACCACACTAATCATGCAATTTACTTAAAAATATTTGTTACCACATGCCTTGTTTCCTTTTAACCTTTCATTTCAGTAAGGTCATGCATGGGTCAAGATGGTTTTTTCAAAGAACTAAAATCTGTTAGCCAATCTTATCCTTGCGAAGTATGGCTCGTCTCCCTATGGAAAAGTTTCCACTAAAAATACATTTTTAAGAATTTAATTTGAACGGTAAAATATAGTAGTTAACTTCCATCTATAAATAAGTACCTTTGCAAAATAAACTTCAATAACTACCTTTACAAAATGCCATGTCTTTGATTTTATCAGTAGGAACCTTTTTAAGTCTCATTGATCACTAGCAAAAGGCTGCTGCAGCACTCTTGACAAGTTGTGGAATAGGTGCATTTTTCAGTACCTTGTAATGTGAGTTTACGGTTGGTATATTCATGCTGTTTTCAGCAGTAAGGTGTGAAAAAGGGGAAATTCTGAGTAAAGGTATTTGTAAAACAATTTCCTTTTTAGTCTTGCATTCACTGTCATGATTAGACGTCGAGGAGTTCAGATTTGGGGATTGTTAAGTCCATGGGTGTCGCTCTTCCATTCTGAGGAAGAAATCTGTCCTTTGAAAAACCTGTACAGCTAGTTTTTTTACAAGTCCTGTTTTTTGGTACCTATAGTGTACCTTGAATTTCAGTCTTGGCATGAGCACCTTAGTGGCACCCATGGAAGCTTTGTTCAATGTTTTGCAACATGTGCATGTTGAACTGAATTGCCACTTGCATTTATAACCCCCATTTTGAACTCTTTCTGAGAATGTTCAACTTATGCTACCATGCATATTAGTGTTGGCACATCATGTGCCATAATTTCCTGCTTTTTTTTCAATGCTTTTCAGAAAGCTCTCAACAAGAATTCGAACTGCCAGGGACAAGAGTTTGAACAGCCAGGTATTTGACATTCTGTAGGCCAATTTCAGTTGTGTAGAAAGAATGGAAGTAACCATTTACTTTGTATTTTTGGTATTGATTTTTTTCTTTTGTAATTTTTAATGAAGGGGAGGTGGGTTTTCTGTGCCAAGAGTTCTTTTTGAATTGATTTCAGAAAAACAGCAGAATACGAAGGCGATTTTTATTCCATAATGAAAAATGCTTTAGATGTGTCAAAGGATGTTACAATGCCTATGTAAACCAGTCTGGAATGGACCTTCCGTTAATTGCAATGTACCGGTTCAGTAAGCGGTCATTTTTTATAATCGCAAGTTTTTACAACAATGCCCTGTTCTTGTTCAAACTCGTTTCAGCAAGAGCTAAGTGTCAAGATTAGTTTTGTTCTAGGCTAGTCCCAAAGTCTGCAGGAAAAACGGTACTTTAAATATATACTTTTTTTTTCAATAAAAGTTATCTTCACAATATGCCTTGCCTGTTTTTCAATTTTGATTACAGAAAGTTCGGTTTAAGAAAGCTGTAATTTTCGACTGGTTCCTGTCTGGCAAAAAGGCTGAAGGTATCTCAAAATTAGCCTTTGATCTACGGAAAGAATTGATGTTCCAAGTAAATTTAATATTTTGTGATGGATTGTGTTGCCACAAATACTTTCCTATGCAAGTTGATCACTAATGAAGATGTAATGCAGGAAAAAGTAAACTATCACTGTACTCGAAAAATTTCCTAGCTGTGAACTTGGGAGGCTATTGCTCTAGACTATGGTAACTTCTATGACCTTGGAAAGGTGGTAATTGTTTCCTTGCATTTTCATTCTATATATAATCTTGTAGAATATGGTTCATTTTCTGAGCAGTATAATGAAACATCAGCAAGAGCTTTTCTGCATGTCGGGTAAATAGATGAATTAAACAAGCCTTAAGATTTCTAATGTGTATGTAAAAATCCATTTTAAATAACATTTTAAATTTAAACAGATTCTGAAATTGTTAACGAAATGCGATGTTCTTTTAAAAAGTTGCTTTCAGTTCATTGGAAATTACATTAACCGAGTGCAAGTGGCATACAAAGCTCTTAAGTGAATACTGTATCCTGTAGTGTTCCTTCTCTGCATTCCACAAACTGTTTACAACATATCAAAACTAGAGGTATTTGATAGAAAATTAACCAGAGGTTGTGCCACCTCGTTCTTTTGCTTTTTGCTAACTTCATATTACAGAAATGTCTCGTTTGGCCCGGCCTTAGGACTAAAAGTTTGTAGGCTCTACCATGTACAACAGTCCTTCTAAAAGTGGTAAACAAAATGTTTCCATGTGTAATATACCCTATATGAAAACTTGGTGACAATACTTAGTTCGTTACTCAAAACTAACTCTATTCCCTTAAACGCTGCTAACTCGACGATTGCCGTTAATTGCATGTGATGTCACATGTGTACGAAGCCCAAACAAGCTGAGCGAGTGTGCCATGTTTTTCTCGGACGCAAGGGAATTTTTTACGAATCTGTATTGGTGAAAGCCTAGTAGAACGGTGTCTCCCACATCCCCAGCAAAAAACATCAGTAAAGCACCTGCCGTAAAAAGCAATGGCAGATAAATTGTGCTAGTTTAGGGGGGTAACGAACCAAGTATTAGAGCCGAAAATGTGCCACTGCTATGGTGTGCACTGTTGATATAAGCTACAATATATTGATGTCGATATAAGCTACAATATATTGATATTTGCTTCTCATAAAAATCTTGTTTGAATTTCATTTGTTCATAAAACTTGGGCTAATATTTTCAGCATAAAGTTGTCACCAAAATTTCTCCCAATTTTGAACATAAATACCTTTAAGTTTTCAGTTATTCTGTTTGCTTTCCGTACTTCAATTTCTGATTCAGATTATTTTTATCCAGCATAGAAGTCACTGTTATCTGGTTTTCAACTCTGATAAATATGGGTGTTTAACACTTGTGGTATTGTAATTATTTCTAATTGAAAGGGTGGGTTTGTATTGTGCATTTTTCTCTTGTGAATTGATTTCAGAAAAGCTAAAGAATA
>QLNU02015270.1:590480-620592 GCA_006491805.2 Dysdera silvatica | reverse complement strand
ATCTATACATTTCTGATCGTTATTGTGAAATTTCTACCCAATTAAAGTGTTCCACTAAACCTTCAAATACTGATCAAGAATGCTAACCATAGTTAGTTTTAATGTACAGTATAATGCATCATTAAGCATATTCCCGGATTTAAGTACACTGTGAATTTCAAGTAGTTCGCTTCAGTGATTTTATCACATTTGCTTTTATTCAGTTTGTAAAAGCTTCCTTCATAAAAGAACCTTGTATTTTCAATAATGATCCTAATAAATTGTATCTGACAATTTCTTGGGATATTACTGGGTCCCTGCTTGTATATTGCCAACAAAATGCATGGTAACGATTTATTAAATTTGTATAGGTTAAATTCCCCTTTTATGTGAGCTTTTTGATTACGAAATCTTTAAATTTTTATCCAATTATTTTGTAACTTAATCTCATTTGACTTTATTGCATCATTTATTTTTAGTGTATTTATTACACTTTCTATGGAGTCTGTTTAAAACTGTACCTACCTCAGTGTTACACATTCTAGTTTTGTGCTTCTACGGGCCCCAGGTAACCTGGCACAGAATATTTAATTATCGTGAAGGGTTCTCTTAACTTGGTTTATTCGAAATGATGCTAGCAAATTTAATACTCAAATTTAGATATGTGATGGAATCAGTCTTAATATATAGAAATTTTATGTAACTTTTGTGGCACATCAAAATATTAACTTTTTCCACAGAACCTTTTTGGTATGACTGCCATTTTTTTTCATCTGAAATGGAGGAAAACTTATATTTGGACTCAATCTAATTTTATGTACTTTTCTAATGAGTGTGTAGAAAACTTTGCAAATTTTATTGCTAACAATACGAAATCTAATTGATTTAACTCGTTTATTTAGCCATTTTTAATATGCTTTAAGCTTTTCAGTCCATAATTTGGAGTATTCCATGAATTCCTAAGTCAGCTATGACTTTATTTTAGAATCGTTTTATAAAAGCATCAAAACCAAACACCATCAATGTTCGATTTTACAGGATAGTGTGCTCATTTCCATTTCTTTTGTTTCCAAAGTTATGCATAAACAGCAGATTGCATTTGGTCTTGCTACATATTTTGTTTTAAAATCGTACGTGATTTTCATTGAAAGTCTGCAAGCAAAATTACTCCAAAAATAAAGCAGTCAGGATTTAGTCTTTAGCCATTCAAATTTTTTAATAGCTTCTACATAGCTTTGTACATTTGTACAAGGTTTCTGTATACTAACAATTTGCTTTCCTATACTTACATTAGTCGTACATCTGTAGCACTAAAGCTTAGCTTGAATTTTTTTCTGTCAAATTAAACGCAAAAGAAAATACTCCTTTTTGTAGGGACATTAACATCTTCACATACCTTGTTTTTCATTCTGAATGTTAAAGATCGTAATTTTTCCAGATCTTCATTGATGGATGAAATATAATTGACATATGTAATGGGGTTTGTGTTGACTAGGCTTTCATTGGAAAGGTATGAAATTTTGCTTGAAGTTAAGAAAATGGCTATGTATGTACAATTTAAAGAATTGGATTTTTTTTATGATCACTAAATATTTTAGACACATTGCCCATTCGGTATTGATAAATTTAGTCTGAGTGCATTTCCTTTGATTGATATTTTAATATATTAAATACCGCATGGTATGTATACTTTGTATAAAGTTGTATGTCTCTGCAAAAGACTTACTCCTGTCCCACATGCATTTTAATTTGCCCAATCCTAAATATTAAAATTACAAAAGTCGCATTGTGTTAGCACATTAAATTTGTAGCGAATGACAAAATGATTATAAAATGTAGAACTTTTCCACTTGATGCAGTGTGGGTACCCAAATGATGTGTTAAGTTTTACTCGTTCCTTACAACAGCATTTTCACTAATTTTAAAAGTTTGTCGTGTTTTGCAATTTCCTCCCTTTATCAGAATCTACTCAAATCGAAAACGTGCATAAAATGTGAAGTGTGTTAATATTTACTAATTTAATACACATTCGTTTAATAAACCATGGTAGGAAACTTTAATCCTCATCTTTAAATACTTAATTACAAAACATATTTTGTAACTTTATAATGAACTTTATTCCCATTAAAAGTCAATACATATGAAGCTTTTTAGATTAAGCATGTTGCTCTTAAATTAGTTACTAATATTAATGGGTTTACTTCACGTGTCCTTCCAAAGCTTTGCAGTACTTGTTCCAAGTTGATAGTATGTGCCAAATACTAAATGCGTACATAACTGCTTAAGAAAAACTTGTTTGGAAATACAAATTATATGAACTCTTAAAAGTTTTAACTTCAAATATTCTCATTCTTGAAGTAAAGCTGATTATTGTAATCTATCGTATGGTAAAATGACTTAGTTCTATATGCAAATTTTAGTAGATGTTAAATCTTTTAACTACTTGCTCAATTCAGCATTTTGTATGAAACCACCCTTTCAAATCGATCAAAAATATCCTAACTTATGAACATACGATTTCTATGAGTATTAAGGTAGATATATTAAAAATGGTTGTAATTTGTGAGATTTTCAACTCGTTTTAAGTTTTCAACGTAACGTAATACATTTCAACTTGTTTTAATACTTATTGCCATGCATGCAGCAAGCACATTAAAATATGTTTTTGATTATTACTGTGCTGATCTTCAGTCTATATTAATGCCCATCCCCTTTATTACACCGTTCACCATGGAAAATTGTGACTACATAATTAAATCTAATTTTCATATTCCATTCATGGTTTTAACACATGTAAAGGTTTACTCTTTAAAAAACTCAGGTTCAACATGCTAGTCTGAATTTGTATAATTTCTAAATTTCGTAAGAGGCTTTATCCAACCTTCCATATTGTCCAATTTAAATTTGTACAGCATTGAAACAAAAGGTTATAAGAGTTTTTCTAATTGGCTCAAATATCAAGTAAATGCTTTCTCAACGTGGGCATTGCAATATTGCCTAATTTTGAACGTTAGCTTTACTATTGTACAATAATTCTGCTCCTTATTAATATTGGTGTTCTGAAACTCCAGGGAATTTTCTCCCAAACAAAAGGAAATTTTGCTTAAAAAGACCAATATTTCATAGTTGGGAATATAATAGCAATAAGCTCTTAAATTAGTGGTGGTATATTGTTCATATGTATTGTATTGGTGTAATTTTTATTTTGCAAACAAGAGTACTAAATAGTGACCGTAAGTTAATTTCAAATTAACTTAAATTTAAGTTCAATTAATTTTCTATAATGAATTGTGGAGTATTCTTTCGGTAGGAAGATCATTTTCAGTACAAAATACTGTAAATCGTTACGAGTGTCATACCTGTGAGTTTTAAGAATTTAAATATTACGCCTTCCTGCTGTAAATTGCTATTCGTAAACCAGTTTACTTTTTATTTCAAAACAAGTTTGCCATCAGTCTTACATGATGTGCATGTTACTTTAAAAATACTTGCTTAGAATATTAACTTCAAAAGTATGAAAAAGTTCTACTTTAAAAACATCGAAGTGTTTGTATGGTATATAGTGGAAAGGGCTAATAAACTTAAGAGTTAAATAAAGGTAAAATAGTCACTACACAGTTTTCTGTTTTTTTCAGACTAAACAATAGGTAAAAATGAGAATTTTAATACACCAACTGATTTTGTTTTATAAATAGTAAGTGTGAAAAGATGTTAAGTTTTTGCAGTAGTTTGGTGAAAGATTGAATTTGTTCAGTGTGTATTAGAATGGGTGAAAGTGGTAAAAATTCATTCTATAGATCAGATTTTGTTAAAAAGGCAGATATATTAAAAGTTGTTGGGTAAGTGTTTATATAATTTTATTTTAATGCAGTTTAAATATCAAGGATAAATTAAGATACATGAGTAGTAAACGTGAGAAAAGGTTTCCATATGGGTTTCACTGTAGTTAAAATCACTTTTAGTAGGTAGAATTGATAAGTGGTTATTAATGCATTTGATCTATTACAATTGATAAAAAAGGAGGTATGCTCAACTTATATTAACGTCATTATTAAGAATGAAGGTTACACATAATGAAATGTTCTTTTTGTAGTAGCGAAAAAGCTCTGAAATGTCTTAGAATGGGTAAATGGTCATAATGGCATATTGTAATTGGTGAAAAGGCAGTTGTTATATGCATTTATACAGTAGTTGAAGTAGGTAAAGTGTTATGACATTAATGAAATACATTTGATAAAAAGGCAGGTACACAATTCATTACAAAGATCAATAAATGAGTGGGAAGATGTAATTGGAATATGCAGTTAACAGAAGTTGGGTAAAGTTGAAATAGTGTTTGGAATTGGTTAAATAAAAAATTGGTCAAATCGGTAGTTGAAAGAAGTTATGAAAGAGGGGAAATTGTTTTCACAGGGGTAATTGAAAGAGTAAAAAAAAAATACGTTAAATTGTACTTTCAGAAAGTGTTAAAATTGGTAGACCATAAACTATTTCACATTCAGTAAAAAATGAATTTATATAATTAAAGTTTAGTGTATATAAAATCGATCAGCATAGTTGAAATTTGCATTGTATGATAAGTAAAAGGTATTTAGTACATTCTGAATTGCTATAAGTGGTTTTAAACAGTCTTAGTAATGAATTTTTACCAATTCTAATAAAAAGCAGTTGGTTCATTATGTAAAATTTAATAAGAACAGTCACTGCTATATGCTTTCTATGGTAATTAGGTAAATGGTGAATTTGGTCTCAGTATGTAGAAGTGGCTATGAATTCTAAACAATGGATTTAGTGAAAGGGGATATGAAATATAGATGTTGGTAAATTACTAGAATGAGGGTAGGAGTAGTGTGCAATATGAGTTTTACAACAGTTGGCCATCTGTTTAATTTTTAAATCTGGTATGGTTTAAATTATTAATTAAATTTAATTGTTATTAAATTATAATTCCTCTACCTATTAGAGTTGATAGAAAGGCTGGTCCAAGATTCATTATGAAAACATATACAAGTGAAATGTTGCTATATACTTCTACAGTTAGGTAAAAAGTTAATTGGTGTTCTGTGTCTATTAGATTTGATAAGTGCTTAAATATTCTATAAAATTGTATTCCCCCCTTACTAAATAAACACTTTAATGTAGGTAAAGTGGTTCCCTTTTTCAAAGTATTCTACAGTAGTTGAAAGTATGTTACAACTAGTAAAAATTGGGTTTAATACAACTTACGTTGTAAGGTAAAAAAATTTATATATTTCCATGTAATAAAAATGAGTAAGGTCACTATATGCATTTAAAGTAGTTGGGTAAAGGCGAATTCATATTCATTGCCCATAATAGTTAGTACTTACCCTATATATTAAATTTAGTAAAAAGGTGGATATACATTTAAAATCTGGTAAGCATATGTGAGAACTCTACTTTGCAAAATGTTTTAGTCAGAAGTTAAAGTTGTCATAGTCATAGTGTTTAAGACCAATTGTAATATAATTATATTACTCAAAGGTAAAAAAAAAAATGTATATTTAAAAGTAGTAAATAAGAATAGGTTGTTCATACATTTACCAGTGGTTGGGTAGTGTTGGAATTTGTATTCTGTGTGTACTAGTTCGCAAAAATGTGTTCCTTATATTAGAATTGGTAAAAAGACATAATTTATGCTGAATATTAAGGTTGATAAATGAGAAGAAAGAGCAATTGTGCAATAGTGTGGTTTATGTAAAGGTCAATTTGTTCAGTGTGTAAATGTAGCATAATAAATGTAGTGATTCCTCTTAGAATCGAGACACTGATATGATTTATACATATTAAGGTTAAGCATGAAAGGTGAAGTGTTGCAGGATTCTTATAGTTTCTCAGTCTTAAAGACTTACCAATTCTAGTAAATATTGATGCCTTACTAGAATCGGTAAAAGGGCAAATACAATTTATACAGTAAAGTTAATATAATTATGAAAAAGTAATTGTGTTTTATACAGTGGTTGGGTAAAGTTCATAGTATTCAGCATATTAGAAATGCTAAAGCAATTTTATGACATACAGTAAAATAACTGATAAGAAGGGGCAAATACATGATTTAATACAAAATCAATAAGTGGAAAGGTGACTCTGCAGCATGTGATTTACAGTAGTTGGGTACAAAAGTTGGAAGTAGCATCCAATGTATATTACAATTGGTAATAAAGGTGGTTATATAGGAAATTCAGTAAAACAATTGATAAAAGTGGGAGAAGTTGAATATTTATAAATATTTGCAATGTGTGGTTTGCTGTAGTTGTGTAAAAAAAAAAATTGAAACAGTATTCCAATGGTAAAAAGGTGGTGATATGGGAATTTAATAAAACAATTGGTAAGAGGGGCAGATGCAAAATTGGATATAAAGATTAATAAGTGAGTAGAAAGGGATAGTTGAATGTTAAAATAGTGTGCAGTATATGTTGGAATTGGTGATTACAATGTGTTATCAGCATCAGAGATTGTAAAAAAAAAAAGTGATTAGTAAAACTGTTCAAAGGTTGTCAATCGAGTTATATTGTAATTAAGTATTTACTGTAATTCAGTATGTGTTTTAGAATTGGGTAAATGATTATAATGCACTCCACATTTGGGAAAAAGTAGATTATGCTACAAACTTAAATCTGTGTAGTTATTTATGTAAATATGATTGGAAAGCAAAGTTAATTAATTTTCTAGTAAGACATTGGTTTAGTACGTTTTGAATTGTTAAAGTGGTACTAATGCATTTTTTTTAGAATCGGTAAAAATGAATTTCTGAGTGGTTGGTTCATTAACATAAAGATCAGTAAGAGTGAGTGTTGCTATATGCTTTTTATGGTAAAAGGTAAATTGTGTTCAGAGTGCGTTACCTAGAATCGTATTGTATTAGAAAGGTTGTTACTATAAGCATTTTTGAGTAGTTGTGTAAGAAAAATGACAATAACAGATAAGTGAATTTATTTCCATTGTACATTAGAATAGTTAGTACTTAAATATCCTATATATCAAATTTAGTCTAAGGGTGGATATAAATTGATACATTTAAAATTGGTAAATATAAAAACAAATTTTTTATGGTAATTGGGTAGCTGAATGTGTTTTAAGACCAACGGTAATAAAATTTGTAGGGTAAAAAAATATACATACTTGTCATGTATTAACAGTAGAAAATAAGTTGTTGCTACAAGCATTTGACAGTGGTTGGGTAGTGCTGAATTTGTATTCAATGTATAGTGTGTTGGTAAAAATTATTACAGTGCATTCTTCATATCAGAATTGGTAAAGATGATTGTGTGTCCATACTGGAATTGGTAAAAAGATTAATATAATTTATGCTCAATATTAAGCATTGTAAATGAGTAGAAAGAGGAAGTTGTGTAATGGGTGTTGTGGTAGCTGATGTAGTAAAGTTCAATTTGTGTTCAGTGTGCAATGGAATGTTTAATAAAAAAAGTACATATTCCTCCTTAAATTTGGTAAAAAGGGAAATTTATACATTGTGTGTGAAGTTGATATGCTTATGAAAAGGTTGTTTCATACAGTAGTTGGGTAAAAAGTTCATAGTATTCAGTTTGTATAACAATTGGTAAAGATATATAGGACCTAACCAACCGATAAGAGGGGCAAATACACAATTTGATATAAAGATCCAATAAATGAGTTGGGATGTAGCTACGAGATTTATATAGTCTGGTAAAAGTTGAAATAACGTACAGTGTATATCGCAATTGGTAAAAGTGGTTATAGTGTGTACATATCAGAAACGGTAAACTTAAGTAGCGATTTGTTAACTTGTTCAAAGGTTCAGTGAATGGTAAGAGGTAGTTTTGTGCATTTTGTGGTAGTTTACTTACGAAAATTTGTATTATGCGATAGGATAATTGTGTATTTTTTACAAGTTCTATTAGAATTGATAATTTACTATAATGCATACTTCGTTAGAACTGAAAAGTATAGTACATGCCCCATATTAGTTATTAAAAAGGCAGGTATGATTCATTATGTATATGATAAAAATGAAAAGCTAGTTGCGATATGTATTTTTGCAGTAGTTACGTAAGAGTTTTGCATATAATAAAAATAAAAGTGGTTAAATAGGATACAATAAAATTGGCAAGAAAGATGTGATTTATGATACATTAAAATCAGTAAAAAAAAAAAAGCAGGTTGCTGCGAAGTCAGATTTACAGTAGTATAGTAATAAAAGTAGAAATGTGCTTTGCATTTTTAGAATTAGTAAAAAGTGGTTACAATGTTCCCTAGATGTCAAATTATAGGGGTGGGGTGGGGGGTTATATGAAATTGTGTACAAAGGTAGTTGAAATAGTTTTTGCAACAGCTATACAAAATGTGAAATTATGTCGACTGTGTTAGAATTGATAAATGCTTGTATTCTATGTATAAAATTCCTCAAAAGGTAGATTTCTATTTTGCATAGGTGAAGATTAGTTTAGTAAATGATTTGAAAGTTAAAATGTTACAAAGCAGCAGGTTCTCAAAGTCAGATTACGTATGTAATAAGTAGAAATGCCATTTTAAATTAGTAAAAGTGGTTACAATATTTGGATGATTATAGGGGGAGTGTAAATTGTACAAGGTTGAAATATGGTTCTTGCAACATAAAAATGTGTCATTCATGTCATTGATAAATGCTAATCAATTCTATGTATAAATTCCTCAAAAGGTAGATTTCTATCTTGCATAGGTGAAGATTATTTAGTAAATGATTGGAAGTTAAAATGTTACTAGAGCAAAAGATACATTTTGTACACTATTGAATCTCTAAAAGTGGGTTTTAATGCATTTTCATTAAAGAATCGATAAAATGAATTTTAATACCAAGTGGTTGATTTGCATCCTAAAAGGTTAAGAATTGAAAAAAAATGCTTTTGGTAGTTAAAGTTAAGATTTGAGTGTGTAAAACAAATTGGTAAATAGAAGTGGTTATAATGTATTTTATAGATCACTAGCTTTAGGTAGAAAGGCAAAGTATGTGAAAAGTTAGTTGCAATAACCATTTAAGTAGTTGGATAAGAAAGTGTTTGTATACAATTGGTTAAAAATTAAGTTTTATTTATATAAGGGTGGAGTTAAAAAAACGTATGGAGAAATGATTGTAGATGGGTAATAAATGAGGTGGTGTTTCAATATAGGTTTACATAGTTAGGTGAAATATAGTATCGTGTAATCATAGGCAATAGAATCGTAAAGTGATTGTAAAGTATTGTTACAATTAATAATAATTTGTTATGGTAAATGTTAAGTGAAAATTTTGTTTTTCACGGAAATCAAGAAAGGAAAAAGTTGTCTTTTAGTGGTAAAATAGTCTTATAGTTATTGAAAAGGCAGATATTTTATATTAAAGTTAATAATTGTGAAATGGTAGTTCTCATACACATTTTTACGGTAGTTGGAAAAAGTGCAAAGGTTATGTAAGACATTTAATAAAATGGATTTAATAAAAATTTGATATAAAGTTAATAAATGAGTAGAAAGATGTATTTGGAATATCGATTAACAGTAGTTGGTAAAAGCGTTGATAGTTTATTGGAATTGTCACAAGTGTTTTACACCAAATAGTAAAAAAACAGATTATGTAAGGATCAGTAAAATTGTTTAAAGGAGTAGTTGAAAAATTATGCAATATGAAATTTGTCTTTAGTAGAATTGGGAGGAGTTTATAATGCATTCTTCGTAAAAAAAAGCAGATAAACTTATGTATTGTAGTTTATAGAGTGTATATAAAAATTAGTCAGCATAATTGTTAAGTTTTGATAAAGGTAAATTTATATTAGTATGTTGCTGAAATGCTAAAATAAGTGGTTTAAATACATTCTTTATTGGAATCAAACATTACTAAACAGTTGGTTCATTATATGAAATATAGTAAAAGGTGTTACATTCACCGTTTACTTATCATAGAAAGCATATATATTCAGTGTGTACATTGGAATTGAAGTGACTATGAATTCTATATAATAGATTCGTTTAAAGGGGGGAAATAAAGTATACACATTAAGTAAGGTTAGTAAATTATTGGACTAAGGCAGCAGCGTGCAATATGCATTTTATAAAAATCGGCTATTTATGTTTTAAAATTTGGTATGATTTAAAATCAAAAGAAATGGTTATACCTTCTACCTATTAGAGTTGATAAAAAGGCAGGTACGGGATTCATTATAAAAAAATTTAAAAGTGAAATATTCTTTCGATAGTTGGGTAAAAAAGAATGTGTTCGTTGTGTATTAGAATTGGTAAAAGTGCTTAAATATCCTATATATTAGATTTAGTAAAGAGAAATACAATTTAATATACGTTTGTAAGTAAAGAGATGTTTCTTCAAAATACTCTACAGTAGTTGAAAGTGTTTAATGTTACAACTAGAAAAAATTGGGTTTAATAAAATTAATATTGTAGGATAGACTATTTTCATGTAGTAGAAATAGTAAATAAGGTTACTATATGCATTTTAAAGTAATTGGCTAAGAAAAGTTAAATTCATGTTTATTGTGTATTAGAATAGTTAGAAATAACTGAATATCCTATACATTAAACTTGGTAAAAGGGACAGACGAATTGCTATTTAAAATTGATAAACATGCGCAAAACTTCTTTGCAAAATTTAGTCTTCGAGTAGTTAAGTATTTTAGACCAACTGTAATTTTATATTGCTCTAGCTATAAGCATTTAAATGGTGTGGTAGTGGTGAACTTGTATTTGGTGTATATTAGTTGGTAAAAATAGTTAATGTATTCTTCATATTAGAATTGGTAAAAAGACATTTACTAACTTTTATTTTCGGTATAAATTAGCAGATTGGGTAGCAGAAAGGCAGTTGGGTGATATTAGTGGTGTGGTAGTTTAAGTTCAATTTGTGTTCAGTGTGCAATAGAACATGTAAAAGTGACATAAAAAAAGTGTTCCTTTCAAAATTGATAAAATGAAATTCATATTAAATTTAAATGAAAGGTTGTGAAAAGTGTTGCAATGCTCTTGATCTGGTAACTATTTTTCAATATTAGAATTCATGTTTATAATGTCTTGTTAGAATTGATAAAAAGGCAAATTATAATTTATGCAGTAGTTGGGTTAAAGTTCACTGTATTCAGCATATATTAGAAATGGTTAAGTGATTTATAACATACAATATAATAATTGGTAAAAAAGAGGAGCATGTACACAATTTGATACAAAATCAATGAGTGGAAAGACGTATCTGCAGTATGTTATTTACGGTAGTCGGGTAAAAAGTTGAAATAATGGCATTCAATGTACATTAGAATTGGTAAAAGGTGATTATATAGGGAATCTAGTAAAATAAGAGTGGGGCAAAGTGATCAGTGAATGAGGGGAAAGATGTATTTGCAATTTACATTGGGTAAAAAATTTTGGAATAATACTCAGTATATTAGAACTGGTGATAAGGAATCTAATAAAACAATTAAGAAAAAAGCAGATACATAATATGATATAAAGATGAGTGGAAAGGGATTGTTGGGTAAAATGTCAAAATACTATCCACTATGTATCAGAATTAAGTGGTTACAATGTCGTATACATCACATGGTAAAAGAATTTATGTAGTGATTAATAATCTTCAAAGATCGTTAATTATTGTTCAATAATTAGGTAAACTTGTATAGTATGTATTTTAGAACTGGTAACTGATTACGATGCAGTCCACATTTTGGTTAAAAGGCAGATTAACTTACATTTTAAGTTAGTGTATATAAGGTTGATTGGAAAGTGTAATTGAAATCTGTTTTATAGTAAATAAGACATTGCTTTAGTTTGTTTTGAATTGCTAAAGGAAGTGGTCCTAATGCATTTTTTATTAGAATTTATAAAAATGAATTACCGAATAGTTGGTTCATTACATAAAGATCAGTAAGATGGTAAAAATTTTGCTATGTGCTTTTTATGGTAATTGGGTAAAAGATGAATTTTGTTTTGAGTGTATTATATTAGAATTGGTAAAAGTAGTTATGAATTTACACGGGAATTTAAAGATCAGGCAGGGAGTGTAGATACATACAACTTTGATGTATATGAAATTTAATAAATTCTTGGACTGAGGTAGCTGTGTGCAATACCATTTTTACAATAGTTGGTATTTGTATTTAGTTTCTAAAAAGGCAGGTATGAGATTCATTATGAAAATATTAAGAGAAACTTGTCCTTTTTCAGTAGTTGGGTAAAAATAATGAATTTGCGTTTAGCATGTATTAGAGCTGGTAAAGTTGCTTAAATATCCTATATATTAAATTTAGTAAAAAGGCAAATATAATTTAAGTTTAATGTAGGTAAAGGTTTCCTTTTTCAAAATATTTTACAGTAGTTGAAAGTGTTTAATGTTAGAATTGGTAAAAAAAAAGGGGGTAGTAAAATTTGGTATTATGTAAAAGTAGTTAGGTAAGAAAAGGTGTGAATTCATGTCTATCATATACTGGAATAGTTATTACTTAAATTTTCTGTATATTAGATTTAGTAAAGGGGTGGATGTAAATTGATACATTTAGAATTGGTAAACATATATGCACAACTTTTTTTGCAAAACATTTCATAGTAGCTGGGTAGTTGAATGTGTTCCAAAACTAACTGTAATACATTAAAATAAAATTGCGGTAGGGTAAAAAAATTATACTGTCATACACCAAAAGTATTAAATAAAAATAGTCGGTAAAAATGGTTATAATGCATTTTTCATACCACAATTGATGGAGACCGTTATAATGTATACTTCATACTAGGATTGATACAGATTACAACGTATTATTCATATTAGAATTGGTGAAAAGACTAATATTACTGAATATTAAGATTTGTAAACGAGTAGGAAGAGGCAGTTATGGTAGCTTATGTAAAGTTCAATTTGTGCAATAGAACATGTAAAGGTGGTGTAATAAAGAATAAAAGTATGCTTTCCTCTCGGAATTGATTAAAAAAGGCAAATGTGATCCATATTAAGATTAAGAATGAAAGGTTGTGCATTATGAAAAGTGTAACGCTCTTATAGAGGTTGGGTAAAGTCTTCAGTATGTATTAGAATTGGAAAGTTATGCCTTACAGGAATTGGTAAAAAGGTAAATATATGTTGATATACTTATGAAAGTAGTTGTCATGTTTCATGCAATAGTTGGGTAAAAAAAAAGTTCATAATATTCAGTTTGCATTAGAATTGGTAAAAGGTGGTTACATAGGGCATGTAATAAAACAGTTGATAAAAGGGGCAAATACACTTTGATATTGATCAATAAATGAGTTGTAAACCTCATTGTAGCTATATCTTTCAATGGTTAGGTGAAGTTGAAATAACGTATGTATTGTAATTGGTGAAAGTGCTTATAATGTTTTACACATCAGAAATAGTAAAAACAAAACAAACCCTTATATAGTGATCGTTGAACTCTTTCAGAGGTGCAGTGAGTGATAAGAGGTAGTTGTGTGCATATTGTGGTAGTTTACTTGCGAAAAAAGCTTAATTTGTATTTGTGATAGAAATTGTAAAAGTAGATGTACATTCATCCTCTTAGAATTAATAAGTTGCTATAATGCATACTTGGTTAGAATTGATAAAATTATACGTCTCATATTAGTTATTAAAAACATTACAGTTCAGTTATTAAAAACTCGTATAAAATCAATTGTGGTGCTAAACAAACTTACGGTTCTTTGCCTTTTTAGGTGTATTTAATAACTTGAAAAACAATTTGCACTGGACAGCTGGGCCCTTTCCCATCCCGTAATTCCACATATTCCGAGCCTCCAATTTTTGATTACACGTTCTTGTTTTTCTGGATTTTTTAAATCAATACTTCTAGACGTGTCTTAACTCAAAAGAACCATACTTCATAGTTTATAAACTCCGATAAAATGGCATTATGTAATGTTGTATAAATATGTATTTTCTCCTGTGGGTACTATTTTCCTCACTGTAGGTATGATATATATCTTACTGATGCGTAAAAGTTGCTAATTTTAGAAATCTCACCTTGCCACGGAAAAAAATAATTCATTATTCACGAACATCCTTCTGTTTTATAATTATCGGGCGATATGTCTACCTCAAAATTTGAAACCTGATCTATCATACTGTTAATGCATGTTTTATTCCAATGATAAGTGGTTTTTCTGCTTACTATATTCCTTAGGCAAAGGGTTGGGATTCCTTGGGTAATAATGGTAAGACCTGGTGGAAACTGAACCATAGTTATTCATGTCCTGTAGGATTGACAATTTATAAACTATAATTTGTGTCAGGATGGACAAAATAGTCAAAATTTAAATATTTTTAAGTGTATAAGTAGGCTGTTTATGTGCGGGTCACAAAAAAGTCATTAAGATAAAACTATGGCAATTATGTTAAATATTGATATACCAATTCTTTCCATTCACTAAAAGATTCAACATTGAACTTTTATTTTAATTCATTTTTATCGGTCTTGATGTGAAAAGATGGGAGTTGCTGTTCATTTAATATAAGGTTTAAAAGCATTAAATATTGTTAGTTTATAAAGACATTCTCTCAACTATTTTGTGCGCTTGAGCGAACTAAAAATGGCGGTCGGGTTGAATTTTACATAACTTGGATTTGACATTTCTGCATTATTGGAAAAGTGCAAAAAACGCAAAATTTGAAGGAATCTATGACTTGTCATTATTTTTGCAATGAAAGGTGTCACGATTGACGGATGAGTTGACCAAATCATGTATTTTCTGCACCTGTCCCGTCAAAATATTTAATGCAAAAAAAATTTTTCATCTCGGAAACTGTAGTAATTTACCACTTCGTTGATTTCTTTGCACATTTATCTGTGGTGCATCCGATCATAATCTATTAGTTTCAATTGTGACCATTTCTATAAAATCATCTTCAGTAACTAGTTAGATTTCACTCAAACTTTGAGGATTATTTGAATACACCTTGACACCTGAATTATCCGTAAACATTTCTGAGTTTCTTTTTGGATCATATTTTGTCCACTGACTGTTTCGTAGTTACTGTCGCTAGATTCACTGTCATATATTATCTGCATTTTATTTCTCCGTGTAAATTGCGTTACTATGTCACTTCCTGTCTCGCTATTACTATTAACAATAAGTTCTGTGGATTCGATCTCCGAAATCTCGTCAGCATGTTTTTTCATTTTCCATTATAACGGTAAATTATTAATTTGTTAAATAGTATATAAAAACTACCTAATGTATGTATTTCAACAGTAACTTTACTTAATTTTTGTCACTCTTTACCTGCTTCCGAACTTTAATAAGGCTGATGGTTGCTCTTCAATCTCGCATCCTTTTATTATACCCCTGCTTATCTATGAATGATGTAAGTTTTACTTCCTGCATACGGTAGGCCTTTTTGTAAAAATTCTCAAAGATTAACCCAGTAAGTAATAAGGGCCGCTGTCACACCATGAGCCTCCTGTTTCTCTAGGTTTTTAGCATTCGGGTTATAAATAGCAGGACATAAATTCATGTCAGTGACAACCAGGAATAGAATTTGAAATGACGTGAACTCAGCGGTCGCGAATGTGTTAATACAATAGTCAATACATAACCTAGTTCCTTACTTCGAATAGTACATTAGTGATACTCTACAATTACTGCGTAAATTATCTTCCACATGAAAACTGGTTATAAATATCCGGAATATGCATATCTGCCATGTATATATTTGTACATAAATTACTTAAATTAAAAATGATCGTTTAAGACCACTTTTGCTATTTCGTTACCTCTTACCGATTGATTACTCTTCGGGTGTGATTCTAAATAAGTGGTTACGTATACGTTTACTGTAAAAATAATGACAATCTTGCAATTTTGTCCAAGTGTGTATCACTTCGCAAATGTCTAAAAAATATAACATTGTTGCTAACGTACCTTGTCTGTATTATCTAAAAATTTAAACTTTGGTTCTAAATATAAAAGTCGGTAAAATTTGGTTTTTTATATGCGTTTTTTTAAACCTCATCTAATTCCTAGTGGATACATTAAACTAGTGTAGATAAGGACCTTTCAGTTTTCTATTGGATATCATCATAGTATGAATGTCAGAATAAGCTACTTGTTACTATTTGGGTAAATGTTCTTAAATACTTCGTGTATCTAATGTTTCATTGCATTGCAATTTTCATTTGCTATTCTAATTATATGCCTTCGTATATGAGATTTTATATGTAGAAAAATTCTAAACATTCCTGTAATTAAATACATTATGAGTAGGTTAATATCCCTTGCTTTTCCCCAAACTTAAATATCCCCCCATACCTTGATCTAAATTACTAAAATGATTTTCAGGCGGTGTTTCAAAACGCTGTTCATATTTCAATATATGTAATTATCGTATATACACAACATGCAGTTTACTTCCTGAAAATGTAAAGATGGAGTATAAGTTCAAATGAAATATTGTCAACATCGGGAATATTAAAGTGTGCAAAAAGTTGTATGAAATTTGAATGTCTCCAAAAATAGACTTGACCTTTTGTGTGTTACAGTATATTCAAAGGATTTTAAATTGCATATAGCAATTACCAGTCTTTAAACCACATAAAAACTAGTTACCTTTCTTGGTGTAACAAAATTGTTTTAAAGCAATGAAAAGGTGGTTTACTGAGTACTTTTAACTTTTGAATTAAATATAAATGAATAGTGAAAATGTCAGCTGTTGAACAAACTACAAAAGTTTGATTCTAATTTCATTTTAGTTAAACCAATTCAATGGACTACTACTTAAAAATAGGATAACCTATATTTTGTTATACCATGGGTTTAAATTTGCATTCATGTTCGTAATGAAAAATGTCCCAATTTTGTAAATGTCTTCATATTCAAAATGACAAATTTGTAATATGCTTCATTTTGTGTGAACCTTCGTACAAACGTTGCTATAATTTATATTCTTGGTCTACCATGTTCGTTTGAATACACATTACTGGTATTTTGATACTTCCTTCATCTTCGCGTGTTAACTTCCATTATAATCAATCAAATGAACGTAATTCTGGGTGTTTGGAGGTGGCGTAATTCGGTTTGAATATAGTGCATAATTTGTCTTTGCCAAATGACTATCATATTTCGAAGTTTTGAATAAATCGTTTGTTGGAATGTGCTCTCTAAAAACCTGTAAGTCTATAATTTTGGTAGCTTGACAAGAATCGCTATCTCATTCTTCGTAATGTTAAAAGGTGCATTGCTCAATATATAGTCAAATGGAATCCGGTGTGCTAAATCTGTTAAGCGACATTACCGAAGTTAATGAAATTTATGTATGCAAGTTGCTGGTATGTGTATCGGATTGGGGAAATTTTTTTCGAACATAGATATATACGTCAAATCCCATGTATTTATATCCACATTCAATATGCTAATTCTTTTTAAATGTGCAGTTTTTCACATAAATGAAAGAATCAGTAAGGTATTTCGTTATTCCTTTTTAATCTACCCTTTGTCAAGGTGGTGACTGAACCGGGAAATCGTACAATCATTTTACAGTTTTGAAATGTCAGAATTTTGTTAAATTTACTCTAATCGTACATTGTGACGTATCACAACTTCGCTGATTTCCCCAAGTTTGGGATACCACATGCACAGATGAGTTAAGCCCCCCTCCCTTCATTCACTGCATTCTAAATTGCAAGAAACTTAACTTAAAACTGAAACAATGGAAGTACTATGACTGTTTTCGAGCATGAAATGTGAATAAAAACAAACTGCTTTGTGAATTGGGAATATTCGATTTAGTTACCCAATCGATTGAATACTCATTTAAAAGTAAGCATATGCATTCAATATTTAGTGCTACCTACTTTCAACATTCTTACCAGTGTATTTAGTACCATGTATACAAATTAATAGAAATTAAACTTTTATTGCTAATGTTTATTGTAAAAAATTCCACATCCCATTGCATCCATTTTGGACATTATAAATTTTATTGATGCTATTTTAAATGAGTGAACATATTTAAAAAGAAAATTGCTTAACCTCCAATCTAGATCATTTCAAAAGCAATGTCTACGGATTTTGTCTTGAGGTAAAAACCATAATTTTATACCGTACAGTTTAGAACGTTCAATTCCATGGTCATTTCCACTCTAACAGAAAAAAATGTAGGTTGTATTTGTTCAATCTTTTCATGTCCTTTGGACAAATAGCTATATTTTTATTGGTATTCCATTTAAATAGGTAATTCACAAACACTATTTTCACTATTGCAGTGTTTTCCATGATAGTTGCTATCCATTTTCCTTTGATAATTAAGGCATGTAAGGGCCGAAATATGAAATTAGTAGGTTTGTTTTTCCAAACCAGGAAACAATGTTTCATGTTGGCTGTGTCATGAAATTTACAATTACCAATTTTGAGTTACTGGTATATAGTAGCTGAATTTCCCTTTGGAGTGTGAGTTTTTGTGTATGTAGTTTTTCTTAAAAATATGGTAAGCCCTTGCTTGAACGCCCACCTCCATCAAGTGACCATCTCTCTTAATGACCAGTTTCCTCAAAATGGATTTTCCCTCATCGAGTTTCTGCCTAACTCAAGTATATACTATACTTACATATATGTATATGGCTGACAAATCCAAGGCACCTAGTTGCCATAGCACCTGAAAAATTACATATATATACAAATACAATAATCCTAAAATTTTTGTAGTGGATATATTTTATTTTGGTTGGAATGTTGTCAGTTTTAAACTTGTGCAGATTATTTTTGAGACAAAATTAAGGATAATATGAACGTACTATTTACTCTTCGTGAAAGTTAGGTATGTATAATACAACTACACTGGTGGTCTTTAATGCTGTATTAAATTACTTTGCGAAAAAACCATTCATATATAATTGTAACTAAAAGTGTTCTTGATTATTTAGTGTGCAAAGCAACCATAAAAAATCGGAACTTAAGTATATTCTTGAAATACGAATTTTTTTTTATTCAGATTCTGTAGTCATAACTCAATTCCATTGCCAGTGATTTATTTCTAGTCATTAAGTTCATGGTTTGATACAAATGGTCTGTATATTTAGTTTGGTATGTCTTGTAATCATGAAGCAAGCTTTAAATCTTTCAATGAACAAATGCGATTACCAAATTCGGAACTATTTTCTGGAATGCTGTACACATCCTGTGTTAATATAACAATAATATAATAGCTACGTAAAATGTGAAGTAATTCCCCGTAAACACTTAGATTTTTATCTATTATTGGTAATGGTAAATGTTTTTATACAAAACTTTTAAAATTATCTTTCGCAATTTGCTATAATCAGCCAATCTGTCTTAGTTAAGCTCTAGTGTAATGTTTCTAGTATATTTACTTTCTTCCTATTACAATAATTGAGTTGTTTTTCAAATGGTTCCTAGATGGTTTATTCTTCAAAAATTTGTTTTGGTATTTATAATCCAAAATCTTTTTTTTTCAAAAATCTTAAAGAATTTTTGATTCTGTGAGAGGATTTAATTCTGTTCATTTTGCAGGCCGGTTCTTTATATTTAAGAAATTATAAATGTGGATTGTGATCCCTAAAAAACCATTTACATCACTAAACCCTCAAAATAATACTGAACTTATTTAGCTTCCAATGATTAAGGTTACTTCATTATACATAAGTATTTTTGCCACTATACATATAACTCCAATGCTGAAGTTCTCAAAGGGTGTCTATACCATTTTTTACATACACAAAGGGTAGTTATCCCATTATAAAAACGTAGTGAAAACAGAATGATAGTGCATTTACATGCCAAGCTGGAAATCGTGATTTAAACGTTACTCTAGTAACCAGTTCATATTCCTGTATTGGGAATACACGTTAGCAGACAGGTTCATATCTGTTGGATAGTATTGCACGGTGCCTTCTATTTGAAGTCTGGCCAACATCAACAGTGACCAATTCATTATCTGTACTCCTATAGGAAAGTCTTTCACTTTGTTCTGTTAAGGTCTAAACTGTCTTCCCTTTTTCTGCCTCTAGATCTCTGTACCCCTAAGTTTTTAGTTCTAATTTGAGTACTTGCAAGGAGTTTTTACTATGTCACCAATGTTCTAATTTTATTTCTTAGTATTGTATTGATGACTTCTGGATATTCAGGACTCTGTGAATAGAGATCTTGGTGGTTTCATTGTTTTAAGAGTGTTTATAAAGAGCCTAGTTTTTGATTCCCTGCCTCCAAAGGCCTTGTATTCCTGTAGTAGTAGTCGACCAAATGGCATTTAAAATTTTTTTAAGTTTCATAACTTTGTTTTAGTCTGGCCAGTTCATGTAAAAAGTTCTTTTATCATTACATAAATGATTTGGGTGTACTGATTCAAATTTGATTTATAATTTTCCTCAACATTTGGGTATGTCAATTATGTTTAAAAAATCCCAAGATCAGTATTCACTTCAGTAATGTTAACTGTCTAAATTCTATAAAATTCATAAATTTTAATTGGTCCTTGGTTTACTCTTATTGAAATAGAATAAAATGTCAAATTTGTTAAATTAGCTTAACATTAATCTGGGTATTTCAGTTAAACTTTTACTGTGCTGAAATTGACAAATTTGCTTTGGATATGAGTTATGCACTTCGTAATACATAACCTATCGCAGTTTTTAAAACTAGATCTCAGATTCAATGAATGAAAACTTAAAATTCATGTGGTTGTTACCCTCACTATAAAGTGTGATTTAACCCTTTTCACTCAACAATATGTGTAACTTCTACTCTTCATTAACCGATTCACTTTCTTAGTCAATTTAACAAGATTCGTAAAAGTTCTGATAAAAAAAAAATAATTGAATTTTCGTCGGGAGCTGTGCTTAATTCAACGAAGAGCCGAATTCGCCCACTCCTGTTACAAGATATTAGAAAATATAAGATACTAGTTTGTGTAATTGTAAATTGAGTAAATATGACAAGACAGAGGCCTTGTGTATTAAAAGCAACAGATATTTGAATTTTTTTCATGGGTATTTTAAATTGGTGCTTTAACGATTTTCCAAACTTGTGAACCCCTTTAGACTAAAATTTCCACTAAACTTTGCATAGACTAATGTGAAAATTGTTTCTATACCATTCTGCAATTAGTTGTTGCCATTTTTACCCATATTACCAATTTGCATTCCTACTCCGTGATCTTATACTTGAGTGGTTTCTTAATACCCTGTTGCGCTTGATTTTGTGCTTTTAATATCCTTTTGATTTTTTTTGCTGTGACTGGAAATCTCCAAATATAGAAATGTTCAGTCCCCAGGTCCTGTACTCAACTGGTTTGAGGAAACACTATTTTGTGAAGAAAACTAAAAATATTAGTGTGCTTTCTTATGTTCGGGTTCAATTCTATAAAGTTAAAAAATGTTGGATCCAATTTGTAACTTTTTGCTTTGATTTGGTAATTAGTCTGCTTCAGTCTTCAAATGTCTGGTTTTCCATGGCTGTTCTTTTTTGAAATCTGGTTTGATTTCTCAACAAAAATTTTAAATGAAATTCTGAATTCGTTTCGGTAAATGTGGTTTGTGACCTAAATGTCTTTCGTATGATTAAATTGTGTTTATAACACAAGATTTAATTTGAAAAACCCTGTTCCCCTTTTAGTTAATGTAGCAACAATAATTACAAATCTAGGCTTGTAAAAGGTTCATAAAGTAATTTGTAAAAGAAAATAACTTGTTCAAAATACTTCGTCCAGACAAGTTGAAATATTTAAGAACTAAGTACTTCAACTTATTTGGACATATCCCCACCTGATTTTCTACCATGTGTTTAGTATCTTCATAGTAGAGCATTTTTACATTTCTCACCCAGCCTCTTTTCCAGCCCTCCGTTCTTTAAATGGCCACCTTTGATGTAATTATTCCACCTCTTAAGTGTCTTAATTTGTCTGCAATCTTAAACACTGCCCTTTATCTTCTAACTTCCTCTTTTAAGGGGACATCTTTTATATTTATAGTAGATATTTCCCCCCCCCACTTAAGTAATACTTCCTATGTATAGGACATCCTGCATTGAAAGTTTTAAATCACCACCCCTTCTCTCCAATTCCCATCTTGGAATTACTGTTTTTATCCTTTTAAAGTTTGTCCTTGAAGTTTCATATTGAAGTTTCTCTTCTTTCATATCCTTTTACTTGCAAAAATATGTACCCTTCTGTGAGCAGAACCCCCTTCTAGGATAGCACTGAAAAACTTAGAATATTTTACCTTGTGCTATTTATGGAGACTGCATCAAATTCCTTTCAAGGACCATTCATTAGTTGTCCATTCTGTTCAGCTAGCTTCCAAATGAGCCCCCCTCATTCTTACATTCCCTATATTTAATAAAACCTGCTACAGTAGCCACTTCATACCTGTCCTTCCATGACAACCAATATCGTTTTCTCTTTTTTTGGGGGGAGAAACTTCATGTATTGAGGACCCTTTCCAACCTGACCATATTAAACCACTAATCTCGATCACTACCAAAACATTTTGTAATGACTATTTTCTGGGTATGATTTAAGAGCTTATTATATATAAAGAGTATTATGAGAGTATTGAAAGTATGAGAGTATTATATAGAGAGCTTATTATATATAAAGTGTGTGAAAGAATTTTGCGAAATACCTCTCACTTTTATAAATTTTGCCTTGTATATTGTCTTAACATTCTAGTTATGGATATGGAAACAATTATTATGAAGGGATTATTTCTAATTAAAGTATTTCTATTTATAAAAAAAAAAAATTGTGGCTTTAATTCTTCAAAAATGCAAGTTCAACTCAAATTGCTTATGTTTTAACTTTAAAAATTTTAGAAGATGAACATTACCAAAACTTGTCTTACAACACTACTTACTGTATGTACAGTCCCAAAACTGAAACTTGCGTTTGGGTTTATTGTAAATGGGTTGGTGTCATTTACCTCCTCCAAGCAAAGTTTGAATGTTGCCCCAGTGTTTCAGTTTTACAAAAGAATTCGCCCACTTACAAAAAACAATTATGTACAAAGTAGCTACATGTTTGCCTCTCTATATAGTAATTTCATACTTCCATTATAGCCACATAAGTGGTAATGGAGTTTATGAAAGATCAAATGTGGTAATCTAGACATTTACAAATTTGTTAAAGCTACCCATTTAGCAATATCCGATCTATACATTTTTGCGATGACCTAACTATATTGGCCTAAACAAGTAAGCTTCCTGTCTACAATTTTGCTATTGTACATTCATTCTGGTATTTAAAACAATTTTCAAATTTCCTCATTAATGTATTGGCACTTAATTTTAATGTTATCGATCTGTCACATCGTGTGCCACCTGTAACTAGCCATTACATGTTTTAACTTGTAAAAATGTTAAACAACGATCGTTAACTCTTTAGCAAAAATAATTTCAACCTGACATTTTCAGATTCTTGATCATGAAATAGTTTGAATCTTTATTTTTCTGAATTTATAACCGTTCACTTTTAGTGTAGTTGTACCTTTTGTAAAAAGTGCAGTTCGTTCTTTATAAAAAGTTATAAGCACCCCTTGTCCCACCTCCATCACAAATTGACCGATATTCTTTGGCCATAAAAAAATCCAGACCAAAATCCCGTTTTTGGTGTAAACATGCTTATAAAAGTTCCGGTTTTTAATATGGCAGCAGCGCATTGCTTCCACGTAAGTTCAGTCCTCGTGTGAAACGTTTTAAGTGAATTTTAATATAAAAATGTTAGCTCATTTATCAATATGTACTACGTTAATGAAGTGCACATCAAGCACATTGCGCTTGTAAAAAGTTTCCTAAATCGGTTAATTTTGTTTTTTAAATGTCTAACTTCAAAACCATTTCTGATAATGGTATTTAAAAGTTCATCTTAGTATTATATTGCATATCATTAAACTTTATAATAAGCGTTTCCTAAACCTGTTAAATTGGTTCTGTGTTCCTTTTACGTCCTCTTCAGTATCTACCTTGAATTCCAAGGCTATTTCTGATAACGGTATTTAAGTTTCTCAGTACTACTTATCATACATAACTATTGACAATTCTGGTCATTGTGGTTTTCTTGATAATTTGAAAAGACAATTGACTCTAATACAAGGTTGCTTGCTAAACCACCTTCAAATGTAATTCTTTGTAATGCTCCGAAGTCTTTAAAAAATTTGTTCTCAGAACTGGCTTACATATAAAAGCTGCTATTTGTTGGCATGTGACTGTATTGTTAACAAATGGTAAAATATTTTGCTAGAAATTGATCTTCTGTACTTTACTACCTATTGCAAATCTTTATAAATTGTCTGTATTAAATATTTGCAAGTAATTTGCCTTAAGAATAACCGATGCATGATTTGCTTTTTTTGTATGTGTTGGTATAGTATACCTTAGGAATATTTAAACATACCTAAATTTTATGTCCTGCCCTATACTAAATAGGGGATATTAAGTTCAATTTTTTTTTTACTCATTGTCTTAATTCATGAAGCATATGGTTTTACTTCAGACTTGTAAAACGGTCCTTAAAAATGCATTACAAATTTTGGCCCTTTATGTTCAATTTGTCTTTAAAACAGATTCTCGCAGTACTGATAAAATTGTGGTTTAAGGATCTGTAGCGATTTGTTTACCATTCTTAGAAAATCATTTTGGTTTGTTAAACAGTATAGTGTGGCCCTAATGTTGTACAAAATAAGCATGTTTACCTTGCTAGAAACTTACTTTGTGGTATTAGTTTTAAAAGAGGGGGGGAAATGAGCCTGTGGGAAAATTACTTTGGTTTTGCTGTTGCCGTTACTTTACCTCCATGAATTTGAACTGCATTAGAAAGGTACTAAAATTTTTAGTATAAAGATGTGTTGAAAGCCCAATGCTCAAACTCCTTATCAGTTATAAACGTAATCATTCTTAACCCAATTTTGAAATGGTTGGTCCATTGACTAAAAGGTGCATTAATAATTCATAATTTACATACTTCAATGCTTATTCACGGTTACTAGATCAAATATCAAAGAATGTTTTATTAATGCTGATTATTGCTTAGTTCTCCCAGTGTTCAAATATTGCAAATCCAAGTTAATTTGGCTGCGTAGCCATTATCTAACCATATTTTAAAAGGCACAAGTGGGTGTACAAAATACCATATTAAGTAAAAATGAGGCATAATTATATTTAAGTCAATTTAATTTCTATAGATGTGTAAATTGGCATGTTTAGAGTTCTAGGACAGTGAACTGTTTTAAAAAAATCGTTCTTTTATTTAAATTACGTTACTCATAATTTACACACTTATTCATGGTACTTACTATTCCCAGTTATGCTTTGAGTCCCATTCTCTTCGCCAGCCAGTTTTCTCTACCCAATCATGCACAGAAACTAAAAGATCGTTTAAGGTCTGGTAAATTATAATTCGTCTTCGTTTTTAGTCTGAACCTAAAATTAAACACTTTGTTCTAAAGTATTCCTACGCTAATCTCTCACCATACCCATTTGAGGTAAATTTTCTCTAGATTACCCTGTCCTATAATGTATACTTGTCATGTAATCTTTTAATCACTAACACTCCTGCGATTTTTTTTTGAGGGGGTGGGGGGAGTGAGAATTGATGTATTTTGAAAGTCATGACACTACTTTGCCATGAACTTTTTGTTCCATCTGTCAATTCTGAAATTGCTTCAAAGAACTGTTGTCTCATCACCAGTTGCTAGAAACGTATGTTACTCTCGCCCCTTCACAAACTGTCCCGTCTCCAGTCCTAACTTTGCATTTCCCCCACTCTTTATAAACTTTTAGCCTATCTAATCTTTATACAGCCCCCTCTTGCAAACTCCAATCCTGACACTATCCATAGTCTCTCCCATCGGAAATAATTCTCTGGTCTATAGCCTCAAATGTTGGATTTTGTAGTTTGTTAATTTCCTCTATTAACATGAACTGTGGTTGATCGGTGATCCAAAATTTGAATTTTGTTTACTTTAAAAAATAAGTATATATATTGGACTTGGAAGTATTGCAGAGTTCAATTAAGTCACCATGTAAAACGATGCATATTCTAATTTGTTGGTTTGGTTGCAGCCCTGTTTATGGGCCCGCCTTTTGTGGTGTAGTAGTAACTTAGTTAAGTTCTGTGGTAATTATCTGGATTTAATTACTGATAAATATTTGAGCCGGACAGGTCTTTACAACTGTTTTTCTTCAAAGTTGATTTCTTAAATTATGTTTAGATTCCTTCGATAACTAAATCCGAGTCATGAAACAAACTAAACTACTGTTAATACGTTTGATTTGAACTTTTTTATAAATTGGTTTATTGGTACTACCTGAAATTGATAAAAATGAAATATCTCGCGTTTTTCTTTAATGTCCATAGTCATGTGATTAAGTATTTTTGTTAAATCACAGTTCCCCTTAAGATCAGCATTTTTACAGTAAAATCTATATTAGCAGCAAGTTTCTTAAAATGTATAGAATTGGGGTGATATGTAAACTCTGATCAAATGGTCACTGGCTCAAAACATGTAGCAATTTCTTTATTTGATTCTACACATGTGCTATTAATTTTACCTGTCTCAAATTTAAAAATTGGCATTAAAATATTTTAGCTGATACCTTCGCTTACCCTTTTTCTCAAACTGAACTGTTATCTGAAACGGGTATAGGGGTTTGTTGATAAAATTATTTGAAATAAACTTTATACAGAGATCTGGGTTTATTAAGCAGGCTGCTTATTTTTGTGTAAACGAAGTCTGTTCCCCCTTTCTCACCTTTCTGACTTTAATTTAAAATGCAAAACTGAAAATAATTTCTTCATTGATACCATGATCAGTGTATTTGATAAGTACTGTTGGTTTTTAAACCACTTGGTAATATTTTATTGTGCTATAAGTTCGAGTGCATGAGTTTGATTCGAAAGTAAGAAATTGCACTATTATGCCAATGAGTTGTGGGACTCCAATATGGTACTGTTGAATAGAACTGTGCAAACATTCTAAATTCATTATGAGCAAATTTTCTACTTTTGTAATGCATAATTTATAATCTGATTCTGAATAATCCAATGTCGACATTTGAATGATAACCCTAAATTCACTTTCATAACTTACGAAAAAGTTGGTATTGATTATACAATTTCTAGGATAAGTAAATTTGTGGCATAGAAATGTAGACCCGTAATAATTACTAAGGTGTATTGAAAGTTGAATGCTCAAAATCCTCATTAGTTATAAACATCGTAATCAAACTTAACCTGATTTTGAAATAGTTGATCCATTGACTAAAATGAAACCCATTAAAATATGGCAATACTTAGTTACTAGATTAAATATCAGTGAATAATACTTTATATATGGTTATTTAGTTCTCCCAGCGTTCAAATACTGCAAACCCAAGCATAATTTTGTCTGTTTAGCCATTACCCTAACATTTACTCACCCTAACAATTCAGAGATCTCATAAAAGATGCTTTTTCACTCACTGTGTAGTCCGGGTTTTGGTTCCCTAGGCCATAAGTTGATTCTCGAACAATGGTGGTAGCATGACCATTGATCTTTAAACCACAAAACAAACATAACACCAAGATACAAACCCGGTGTGACAAGTAACCATATTAAATAATGCTTTATAATTGTATTTAGTAATTTTCCTTAGATGGGATTCCGGGTATGTTTAGAGCACTAGGAGTAGTAGATACCTGCTGAAAAGTTTTCTTTCGTGGATTATATGACATTTAAATGAGTTATTCTTAATACCTGCTGTTCCCAAAGTTGCCATTTGAATTTCATTATTCTTCACAAACCCTGTCATTCCCTCTATCCTTCCAAATACTAAAACCATATAAAAGATGGATTTGAGTTGAGAAACTAAGACTGATTTTAATTCACCTAAAGTCTGAACATAAAACTAACCACTTTAAGTTAGGAATGCTTTAAAACGATTTATCACCATACCCATTTGAGAGGTTGGTTCTCGCTTGGTGCTTAGATTGCCCAGTCTCCGAATGTGTACGCTTTCCTCGTCATGCCACTTTTTAATGATTGATATTCCTGTTATTTGTTTGGAACCATGTGGGAGTTTAACAAAAATAATGTATTTTAAAACTGTCCTTGCACTACTTTCCCCCATGAGCTATTCTACACAAACTAGGCACAAAACTGGGTGTACAGAATACCATTACGTAAAAATGAAATTTGGAGTTACGTTTAAGTAAATTTGATTTCTATAGGTGCAGATTTGTATGTTTAGAGTTCCAGGGTAGTCAACTGTTCAAAAACTTGTCCTTTGCATAGATTACATGACAAACATAATTTGAATGAGTAATTCTCAGTACCTACTGTTCCAACAGTTATGCTTTGAATCCCATTATTCTCTTTGGGTGAAGGAAATAACAGGGCTAGCAATCACACAGAAACCGTACTAAGGATTAAGGTCAAATAAATTATAATTCACTTTGGAAACTGAAGTCTGAATCCAAAACTACTTTAGGATAGGAATGCTTTAAAAGAATCTCACCATCCATACCCATTTGAGGAAAGTTTTTTTTAGTTTGATTGCCCTGTCCTGTATAATGTATACTTATGCAATAATTTTGCCACCCATGTATATGTAGCTCAAACTACAGCTTTTTTGTTTTTGGAAAAAGAAATAGATATAGCTATGAAAAATAGTTTTTGAGCAAGTTAATTTATACTAAATTTTATGAGTATGGTCAGTATAATGTTGGATTTTGAACAATTTCATTTCCCTATTTATTCTTTAGCAGATAAACTGAGTGGTTGATCAGTCATTCAAAATTTGAATTTTTTTTGCTTTAAAAAAAGTCGTTTTTATATCTGATCTTGAAGTATTGGAGAGTACAGTAAGTTATCACTTAGTGATGCATACCCTAGTTTGTTGGCATGATTGCAGCCCTGTTAGCCAACCCTTTCATGGTGTAGTAGTAGTAACTTAAATCAAATTCTATGGGAATTATCCGGATTTAATTATTACCAAACAAAATTTGATTCGGACAGGTCTGCATTTGTTTTTCTGAAAATAGTTTGATTCCTTAAATTAGAAGTTTAGATTACTTCGATAACTGTTGATCTTAGGGTCATAAAACTGCTGTTCGTTGATAGACGACAACTTTTTTACTCGTTTGTTTATTGGTATTAGTTGAAATAAAATTAAAGAAAACGTGAAATGCATAGTTAATGTCCATGTATAAAACATGGCATTTTTTTAATATTTATTAAATCACTGTTCCCTGTAAGATCAAGGTTATACACAGAAAAATTTCTTATTGTATATTCAAATTGATAATTTCGCAGCGAAATCTACCGTAGTGGAAAGTTTCCCATAAATCGCAAGACGTTTTCGTATGGAATCTTAATATATAAACCATGATCAACAAATGCATAACATATGCTGGTACTTCTATTGTATCCCAAATTTAAAAATTAACATTAAAATATTTTAAGCTGAAGATTCCTTCGCACACCTTTTTTCTGAAACTGGTTTGGGATTCATTGGTAAAATTATTTGTAATAAACTTGAGGTGTTAGGTTTATTAAGCGGGCCGCTTATTTTTGAGTAAATGAAGTTTCTCTCCCCTTCTACCTTGATTTTACTTTAAAATGCAAAAAAACTGAATTTATTGATACCTTAATCAGTGTATATTTAATACATAAATGTACTGTTGGTTTTAAAATCACTCGGTAATACTTCACTATAAGTTCAAGAATGTGTGAGGTTTGATTCGAAAAAAATTGATTTGCTATTATACTAATGAGTTTGTTACCCCCAACCTCCTTTCCTAAAGCTATTTCCACTCCTACCCCACCCCTTAGAAGTTACTATTCTATCATTCTATCCCCAATTGCAGGTTATGTCCAATCCTGTTGATCTTCCCAAGCTATTTAAGGACCTTCCCTAAAAACTCTTGCCATCTAAAACCTTAGTTTTAAGATTAATTGCTACATATTTTGCATACAAAAATAACCTTGCTGTATTTATGTAATATGGGTTTTTCGGTAAAATGTAGTTTGTTCAGACCCTTAAACTAGTGATTAATGTGGAAATTGATTGCGCACTAATTTGTAAAATGCATAATTTTCAATTAGTGTATTTTCTTGATGGTCAAAAGTGCTATTATAGTTTACTAGGTCAACATTGTAACTGCAATAAATGTATTAATTTATAGTACAAA
>QLNU02015270.1:569657-590380 GCA_006491805.2 Dysdera silvatica | reverse complement strand
TGATTATGAAAAGCATTTTGAATGAGTTCTTGCTACCTGCTTTTCTGAAAGTCATAATTTGAATTCCATTGTTCTTTTTGCAAGCCTTGTTATTTCCTGTACCCACCTGCACACCAAACCACATAAAGGGTAGTTTGAGGTCAGATAAATTAAAATCAGTGTTTCCAAAGTCTGAACATACAATTAACCACTTCAGGTTAGGAATGCTTTCAGTCTCTTAACATAACCCAGCTCGAATAGGTATGGTAAGATTGCCCTGTCCCCCTAATGTATATACTTACCTAGTCATTCTACCTTCTAATCATGGACATTCCTGTAATTTACTTAGGGTGGGGAGTCTAAGAATAATAATGCATTTTGAAAATGGTCCTCACGCTGCTTTTTTCCTGAGCCATTGTTCCATATTTATCGGTTCCGAAATTACCTCAAGTACTATAGTCCAATCAGCAGACCTGACATTCCCTCTTTTTCAGGAACTGTCCCATCTTCAGTCCTGACACCGGTCCCTAAGGCTTTCCAGGAACTGCCTTACCTCCAGTCCTGACACTGCCGATCTCTCCCTTCAGGAACTACTGTCCCATATCCCGTCCTGACACTGCCCATCTTGTCCCTTCACAAACAGTCATCCAGTCTCCAGTCCTAACTCTGTCCCTCCTCTCTATACAAACTTTAGGCTTATCTCTAAGTCTTTATACATCTCTCTGATGCACTCCAGGCCTGACACTATCACTCACAGCTTCTCCCATTGGGAATTTTCCAATCTTGCACCTCAATCTTTCTAAAAGCTGTTCCATTTCCACTCCTAAATCATTCCATTTCTCAACTGCAGCTTGGTTATGTTAAACAACTTCCCCATCCAAAATGCAAGTTAGCTGCTACTTATTTATGCATCTAGAAATATAAAAATCTTGCTGTATTAGTTTAATATGGGTTTTTCAGTAGAATTTAATTTGTTTAAATCCTTAAGGTAGTCTTTACTTAATATGAAAGTCAGATTCTGTAGTTTTTAATTCGTTTATTTTCTTGGAGGTTAACATGGTTAGAATTGGTTGCTTGAAGCAATAAGCGTTTGTATGGTTTCCCAGGTCAACAGTATTATGAGTACAAAAAAAAAGATTTTTAGTTACATTAATTTATACTACCAGTTTCGTAAGGGCAGTATAACATTGGATTTCGAATAGTTTTCATTCATTCCCCTTATGTTTTAGCAAATCAACTATGTGGTTAGTTTGTGGTCCAAAATTCAAATTTTTTTACTTTAAAAATTTTATTTCAGATTAAGTATTGGAGTTCAATTGAAGTCATCACTTAAAATGATGTATACTCTAATTCGTTGGTATGGTTCAGCCTTGATTGTGGGCCAGCCCTTTTAGGGTGTGGTAGTAACTCAGTTGAGTCCTATGGGAATTATCGGTATATATTAAATTTATTACCAATCGAAATTTGATTTGGACAGGTCTTTCTACTTGCATGTTTTTCTGAAAAGTTCATTTTGATTCTCCAAATTAAAGGTTTAGATTGCTTCGATAATTGTCAATCCTAGTCATAAAACTGAACTGCTGTTCATTGATGCATGTAACTTTTTTTTAATACATAAAGTTCATTTTGAAATTAAGAAAAATGTATTTTGAAAACTGTCCTGACACTGAATTCCCTTGAGCTGTTGCTGCATCTTTGTCAGTTCTGAAATTACCTCCAAGAACTGTTGTCCCATCACCAAACCTGACACTCCCCCTCCACAAACTACTATCCAGTCTCCAGTCCCAATTCTGCAGCTCCCCTGTTTACAAACTTTCAACCATCTCCAGTCTTTATACA
The DNA here is from genome assembly GCA_006491805.2 of Dysdera silvatica. NCBI lineage: Eukaryota > Metazoa > Arthropoda > Arachnida > Araneae > Dysderidae > Dysdera > Dysdera silvatica. Next base: position 588,562 of record QLNU02015270.1, on the reverse strand, counting down.
GTCCCTTCTTACAAACACCAGTCCCCACACTAACCCCCACCCCCCCCCCCCATTGGAAGTGATTCTATACTTAGTCTTCAGTCCAACCTCTTTTCTGAAAGCTATGCCATTTCCTCCCCTATCAATCTATCCCTCTGCCATAAAAATACAACCAACCAATCTATCCCCCTAACTGCAGGTTGTTAAACAGTCCCCTTCCAAAATGAGTAAGGTAACTCCTACTTATTATACATCCAGATATAAAACTACCTTTCTGTATTAATGTAATATGGGTTTTTCAGTAGAATTTTTGTCCAGGTCCTTAAAGTATACATTTCATATGAAATTTGAATGCAATAATTTTTAAAATTCCTAATTTTCAATTAGTTTATTTTCTAGAGGTTAACGTAGAGTTGGTTACTTTAAGCAATAAGTGCTTTTATAGTTTCCCATGTGAACAGCATAACAGCAGAAAACAAATTTCAAAGGCTCATAAATTTATACTACCAAACAGTTTCGTATGTATGGTCAATATAACTGGATTTTGAATAGTTGTTCACTTCCCCTATTTGTTTTAGTAAATGAACCATGTGGTTGATCTATAATCTAAAATATGTATTTATTTCTTTAAAAAGTAAGCCTTTTATATGTTATTTTGAAGTATTGCAAAGTGTAATGCAAAGTATTGCAAGTGTAAGTCATTACTGAAAGTGATGCATTTTCCACTTCTGTCGGTATGGTTGCAATCCTGTTCGTTGTCTGGCTCTTTCGTGGTACGGTAGTAACTTAATCAGTTCCTATATGAATAATCCATATTTATTTCCAACTGAAATTTGTTTCAAACGGGTCTTGGTTCTTGCATTTGTTTCCTAAAAATGGTTTATTTTGATACCTAAATTAGAGGTTGATTCCTTAAATAACTGTACATCCTATATCCAAAAACCGGAACTGTTTTTTGTTTAAACTTTTTACATGTTCGTTTACTGCTACTGGTTGAAATTTATGAAAAATGAATTTCATGTTTCTTTTAACGTCCATATATAAATCAAGTGATATTCTAAAATATTTGTATTAAATCACTGTTCTCCTAAAGGCCAAAAAAATTCTAATTATACATTGAAACTGATAATTTTGCAGAGATCTATATTAACAGTAAATTTCTCATCAATGGCAACAAAAGTAGTTTCGTACAGAATCTTAATACGTAAACCCATTTTGGTTACTAGTAAATAATCATTTGTCTGAAACATAAATTTCTTCACATTTGAATGTATGTAACATGCTTACATTTTTACCTACTCCAAATTTAAAAATCGGCATTAAAATGTTTTAGCTGAAGTTTCCTTTGCACACCCCTTTTCTTCGATAAATGAACTGGTTCGGGGTTCACTGATGATAAAATTACTTTAAAAATCCCATCTCTGAAGTTTATTTTAACGAGTCTTTTATAAAGAAGTTTGTCCCTGTCCCTTTTCCACCTTTTTAGATTTTAATTTAAAATACAAAAACTGAAAATAATCGATTGGATAGGTTTCTTTCTTAGATACCATGATCAGTGTATATTCAGTACATAATTGGTTTTCAAACCACTTGGTAATATTTTATTGTGCTATGAGTTCGATTGCATGAAAGAGTTTGATTTGAAAGTAAGAGAAATAGTTCTATTATGCCAATGAGTTCATGGAACTTCAATATGGTGCTGTTGAATAGAAATGTGTAAACATGATTTTAAATTTACCACTAACAAATTCCCCTCCTTTGCAGTGCATCATTTTATAATCTAAGTTTGAACAAAACCCATAAATTCACTCGCGTAACTTACTAAAATGTTGTAGTTGGGTGTATAGTTTCTAGGATACATAATCATGCGATGTAGATGTAGAAACGTATGCAAATAGTAATGTAATTACGAAGGTGTATTGTTTAATGCTCAAATTCCTTATCAATTAAACATAATTTTGAAATGGTTAGTCCATTGACTACTTGAATGAAGCAGTTTTACACTTTGATAATCAAAATGCTTCAATTAGTTACTACTTCAGTTTCCTTCAGTTATTGGATCTATCGATGAAAACGTTTTATACAGTAATTACTGCTTTGCTACAAGTGTTCAAATATTGCAAACCAAGCATTTTCTGTCCATTGCAATTGTCTTAATGTATTTGCAAATGTGCAAAACTGGGTGTATAAATGGTATACAGTATTAGATAAAAAGCGAACCTCTTGTAATAGCATTTAAGTAAATTCGATTTTTTATAGATATGAATCTGTATTTTCAGAGCTCTAAGATAGAGAACTGTTTAAAAAATCATTTTTTGCATGGAATTTATGAATAACATTTCGTATAAGTTATTTTCGGTACTTACTGTTCCCAAAGTGGTGCTTTCAACATTATTCTCTTTGCCAGCCCGTTTATTTCCTCTACCTAACCATACACTGAAACTGTATGAAGGAGTGTTTGAGGTCAGGTAAATTATAATTTCTTAGTTTCCAAATTGTGAATAAAAAAAATGAACCACTTTCTTCCTCCCTTTTTTTTTAAAGCTGTTCCAATTTCACCCCCACCCCTCTCTCAAAGTAGTCTTATTTCAACTGCAAGTTATATCCAATCCTGTTAACCTCCACAAGCTATGTAAATAAGCATCTTCCTTCAAAACTTTCTCCATCTAAAACAAGTTTTACGGTTAGCTGCTACTTATGTGCTCACAAATCTTGCTGTATTCATGTAATATGGGTTTTTTAGTAAAATTTAATTTCTCCAGATCCGTAAACTAGTGTTTAATATGAAATTTGATTGCATTAATTTCTAAAATACTTAATGTAGTTAAACAAATTCAAAATTAACTTCCAAGACTAAATTAGAATTGTTTGTTTGAAACAAGTGCTTTTATAGTTCCCCCATGTCAACTTTATAACTGCAAAAAATAACTTGTGTAAATTTATAGTACCAAACGATCTTGTAAGTTTATAGTTGGTATATAACTTTGTTTTGGGTTTTGATGGACTTTTAGTTCACTTGCTAAAAAGTGGAAGCGAATAAGTGGTTGATCTGTGATTGAAAAATTTGAATTTCCTTAAAATTAAGCTGGTTTTACACCAAACTTGGATAAAGTATTGCAGAGTTCAATTAAATCACTGAAAGTGGTGTACACTCCAGTTTGTCGGTATAGTTGCAGTCCTGTTTGTGGGCCGGCCCTTTCATGGTGTAGTAGTAACTTAAGGAACTCCTATGAGAATAATCCAGATTTAATTACCATCCAAAATTTGATTTAGACGGGTATTTGTGTTTACTTTTGTTTTTCTAAAAATTGTTCAATTCCCCAAATTAGAAGTTGATTCCTTCAATAACTGGATCCTAGAACCATAAAACACAAGCTAAACTGCTATCTGTTGACTTTCTTTGATATAATGATTTTATTGGTACTGGTTGAAATTTACAAAAAATGAACTATATATTTAATGTTTTTCTTTACCATCGTTACATGAATCAATGGATTTTTAAAAAACATTTGCACAATCTTATTTTAACAATTTTGCAGTAAAATCTGTAAAAGCAGTAAGTTCCTATAAAATGGCAGTTGTTTTGAAGTGAATCTTGATATGTTAACTGAGTTCGATTAACAATAAATGGTCGTTTGCCTAAGCCATTTTTCATATTTGAATCTACGTAACATGTGTCGATATTTTCTCCTATCCCAAATTTAAAAATTGACGTTGAATTATTTTAAGCTGAAGTTTCCTTCACACACCTTTCCTCGATAAACTGTTATCTGAAACAGGTTTTAGGTTCATTAATAAAATTATTTGAAATTAACTTCATACACATCTATTGGTTTTTTAAAATTGGTTGCTTTCTGTAGTGAAAAGGGTAGACTTTATAGTACTTGAAATAGTATTTGATATTGGTGAAATTGAAACAGTCTGATATATAAAATGATCACAAAATGGTTTTAAAGTACATTAATTTACTCGAAAATGTAAAACTTAAATTTCCTCATGTCTCTCTTCAAATTTCGTTAAGCTATAGAAAAATCATCCCCTACATTTATGGTCAAATGCTTGTAATATAAATGTAAAGTTTCTCAAATTGTTTTAAAACACGGTTTCTTTGGAACATGTTGTTGTATGGTGGTTCAGCTTTTATAAACAGAATTGCAGAGTCGAAGTTGTGCAGATAAGATTGTGTGGTAAAAGTAGATTGAGAGTTAACTATATTCAAACTAAGGAGAAATTTTAGTTGAAATATAAAAATCTTCCTAATAAGCTTCAAGGTTAGTTCATCGAATTCTCAACGTTTGTGTACAACATGTAGGTATACGTAAAGCTTGTTAAATATTTAAAACCTGTTTAAAATTTTAGTATTACAATTAACTTTTTGCTTCATTATGTACATAAATGTCATCATTCTCATTTTAAATCAATCCAATCTCTTTTGTTAATTGGAAAATTTTGAATGAATGATTATGGAAATGGTGTATATGGTATTGGTTTTAAAGATCAGATTATAATCTCTGCTGAAAAGCAACTTCCAAAATACGTTTAAAATAATTTATCACCCATGTGGATATAGTGGTTTAAGTTATAAGACAGCAAAAAAGTATGTTTCAATTACAATAAATGTGACCTATATGATAAACGTTTTTTGAAAATATTTAAAATGATTTTGAGTATAAAAACCTTTGCCTTTCTATGTACTTAACCGAATATTTTCAGAAACACCTTTTCCCACCAATATTCGATATTTCTTGGGTTTTAAGTATTCTCCCTATGGGTTTAATTTTATTAAATGATTCCTGGTGTTCTTAATTCTGTATAAACATTTGATATGAAAACTATGCAAATTAATAATGAATGTGTTGAATGGACTATCTCATTCCCTTCAGAAAGCGAGACACAGGTTTGCTTGAAACTTAACAATATGAATGTTTTGTTTTCACTTCGAAGTTCAGTAGAACAATCTTAAAAAACTGTTTGTACATTAAGTGCTAGTAATGTATACGCTGAACTAGACCATCTGCCCCTAGTTATCCTGAAATTCACATGTAAATTTGTGTAGCAAAACCTGTTGAAATTGCCTATTTTTAAAACATGTGTTATTAATTTTTACTCTTTAAATTAAAAATATCTTAATATTTTTAAACATACGAATAATTTTTAAATTTGAAGAACATGCTAAAAATATACAAAGCATAAAAGTGAACAACTTAAAAAAAAATTAAACTGTAAAACACATTTAAAAACTTCTACCAAACATTACATAATACATTTAAGGAGACATTAACATACACACAAATGAGACATTCAAGTATTATGTAAACATATAGTAAACTCTCGATTATCCACTCAAAAACAAAAAAGCAAGCGTGGTTCATTGCTCAAAATGTGCACCCTGTGATATACCGATTAGTCTTGATGATAGTCACAAAAATTACTTAAAATTTAATCCTGTCTGAAGACATCCTTTCAAATCCAATGAACTAGTTTAAAATGTGTGAAGCCCAAAAGTGAGACTAGTGTTTAACACAGATGACCAACTGAGTTTCCACATTATGTGCAATAACAATAATTGGTGAGCTTTTAAATCAGTTTATAGTGGAGAAATTATCACTGAGTAATTTGTGGTATCTAGATAGTTAACCCAAAATTTCAGTTTTGTTTCGTTATATGAGCATAGGTGTAACTGCGGAGGGAGTTAGCCCCCCCCCCCCCTCACACCTCCAAAAAAATTATTTTTTAAGGTTACTGTATGTTTTGGAAACTTTAATTTTTAGCCAGTATGGCATTTCTATTTTCGGATTATCTGCAATGGATGTGTTACCTAGTATCACAGATGGAGAGCCAACTAGTTAAAATTCCAACTTTGCCTTAAATAGTAACCTAAGAGATCCACTTTTATGTGCTTTGGTACCAAGCTAAAAAATGCTTTCAATTTTCAAGTATTCAAAACAGTAAGCGGCAAATTGTTTAATGCATTTTGACTGTACTTGCTAATTACCTTGGCAGCAATGATACAATTCATAGAAAATACCAAATTTAAACTAGTTTTTTAACAAAGCATTTTTCTAACCCCCACTCAAAAACCTCTTCTGTTTGCATAATACTTGAATGTTTCATGTGGGTGGATCGGCATGGCTATAAGGGGTGATGTGGAGGCCATGTTTAAAAAACCTTTTTTGGTGAAAGAGTGTTAAATTTTCTCATTAATTTAACTATGTATTGAGGTAATATATGAACGCTAATGGTCTTGCATTATTCTTGACTTACACAAACAACGCATACAATTCAATCAAAAGATTATGCTCATTTTATTTTGAAAATTGATGGAAGTAATTTGAACAAAATTATTCATGGAAAGATTACATAAATATTGAAAACTTATGTAATGTTTATTTTTACACTTAAAATTGTATAGTAATAAATGTAGTCCCTACTTTCCTTATCCCTTGTCCTGTTGTACTGAAAGTCTTTAGACTCGGTGGATTATAAAATTAAAACACTTGGATAATTTATGGTCAACATATATTTAAAAAAATATGAACACTTATAGTTAATACAGTTCATCTAGAACTGCTCCATAGAAAAATGAATACACTTCCATATAAATTTCTCCTAGTAACTGTTCTGGTTACGTAGAGTCTATACCATCAGCGTTACTTCTAGAAGTGGCCATACCAAAGATTTTGAAGTATATTTCAATGCCGAGTGAGGTAAAATTAAACCACATTTACACATAAAAGTATGAGATGTTTAAGTGTTACGCAAGTATATATATTTAAATAAGAGTTTAATAATTTAAACCTGGTGTTCAGCAAAATAGTTGAAAAATGAGTTTTTAGCGTTTATACATTGACTCACTGTAATGGTATGAAAACATGGTACTTTTAAGAAAGTTTCTGGTTACGTTTCTGTTACTAAATAAACGAGAAACTTCTGTGAATTACGAAAGCATAAGAGGTTGGGTGAGAGGAAATGATTATACTAGTTTGCAAACATTCTACTTTCCAATTATCTGGCTGAAGTATTTTTAAAAATGAGGAATGGGTTATCTTTTGCTGTAGGCTGTAAAATTTAAGAAACAGTTTATTGCTGATTGTTACTCAGACGTGAAAAATGCTCAAATTTGCTAATGTACTTCTGTAACACTTGAACATCTCATGTGGGTGGATCGGCATGGCTATAAGGGGCGGTGGAGGCCATGTTAAAAAAAAAAAAAAAAATTGAGCCTTAAAAGAAACTATTAGCTCAATGACATCAAATAGGTTTTTTTTAAATCTGATAAAATTTAAAGTGAACTTTTCAAACATTTTTTACCACTTTGCTTATATTTACAATAATATTTAATGAAAATACTGTTCCTTTTGAAATTTAATATATTATTAAAAGGAAAGTTTAAATAGTACTTTGATGCTAAGAAAAGTTCTTACCAAAAAAATTTTTAATAAGAAAATGATCTAGACTTCAGTAAAAGAAACTGAGGATGAATGTATTTGTTAAGTCTAGTTTTAGACATGACTATTTTGTATACAGTTCGTTTCGTAAACCAATATAGGCTAAACATTCATAGTTATTGTGCATAAACATGTGTTGGGATGTAAATGAACGGATGCAGTAAGTATATGCAATTGTAAAATCAAGTCAATTAAACTGTAAACATTTATTAACATGAACTGTTTCCTGAATTCAGTGTCAAATTATATGGTAATACCTTTTTGATGTACATTTTTGGGTCAAGTTTCAAACTCCTAGGTATGTGCATCTGGCAGTACATTTCAGTTTCCGGGAGCTTCAACGTAAGTTTGGTTTTGAACTTGGGTTAGCTTTTTCAGTTCCCCCAGGAGTGTTACTACGTATCTGGAAATTCTTGATTGACATTTCATCTTTTCCCTTCAATAGATGGAAGCAATTGTGGCCTTCAGACAGGATAATTTAAAAAAAAAAAAAGTATGACATTTCTGTAAACCTGAATTTTTAATAAAACATTTTTAAACAATGTGTTTCTCCAATTATTTCTTAAACTTTATAGAAGGCTTTAATGTTTTCTCACTTGAAAGATCCTCTTCAAGCATAATTGTCCTGTAAAGGAAATATTCATTTTTTAGACATAATTGTCTTCGGAATTTCTCCATTATAGCTAAAGTTGGTCTTTCAAAATGATTTACAGAGGATTCAGAGAAAACATGCACAAACCCTTCCATGAAGATACTACAAAAGCATACATTTCTATATAAACATTTAAAATAGCTCTGCTCCCTTCTTGGAATATACAGGGTGTCTCAAAACTGAACATGCAAATTAGGTGCAGAATGACTATTGCTGTCCTTCTGCCATAAGAGTACAACCGACTAATTTGAACATATGAACTAGGTTCATACATGAGGCATGCCTGTATTTGAAGGGAGAATCTTGGGCATGGGTTCTCACTGGAAATGAATGTGATTGGATAGGAAAAAAAACCTTTTAATAATTACTGAAATCCTGATTACAAAATCTTGCATTGTAGATGAACAGTTTGAGTAAACTTTAAAGAAAAGACTGAAAACATTTTCTTTAAACAGGCAATGTGAAGTAAATTATATGTATTCAAAACATTTAGTGCCTGAAGGCGAAATTAGTATTTTCTGATCTAAAAATTTGCATATCTTCCTTTCAGAAGGAAGAAATCTTCGTTACTTTGTAAAGTTTTGAACCTCTCCCGAAATTTAGTCCTGGCTACAGTCCAGTCCATAATTGACCGTCATTGTCAAAGAAATACGATTCAAAATATGCCGCGAAGTGGAAATCCACAAAAACTGACTGAAAAGCACAAACGTTTAATTGTTAGATTAATTAAGAAAAATCCAAAATTAAGTGCTCCAAAGATAAGAAAAGAGCTGCTGAATAAAGGTGTGTCACTGTCAGAAAGCATGGTGCGCCGCATTTTCAAAAATGCAGGGTACAATGGACGTGTAGCTCGTAAGAAGTTTTTCGTGCGAAAGGTAAACAGAAAGAAGCGTTTGCAATTCGCAAAAAAACATGTTGATAAAGGTCCTGACTTTTGGAAGAGTTACATTCTCGGATGAGAGCAAATTTAATATATTTGGATCAGCTAGCAGGCAAATGGTATGGCGTAAAAAGAACACCGAGCTTCAACCGACGAACCTGTGTCCAACAGTCAAACATGGAGGTGGAGGTGTGCAAGTTTGGGGCTGTATGAGTGCAGAGGGAGTGGGAAAATTGCACATTATCGACGGAATCATGGACCACAGAATGTATATTAACATTCTGAAGGAAAATTTGGGTCCTAGTCCTGCTCAAACGGGTCTTCAAAATAACTATCTTCCAGCACGACCCGAAACATACTGCGTATAATACAAAGCTGTGGCTCCTTTACAATACTCCCAAACAGCTAAATACCCCTCCACAATCACCCGACATTAACGCTATAGAACATTTCTGGACTCCTGGATGAGAAAGAGAAACACATGTGAAATAAAAATGATTTGAAAATTGCGCTTCTCGAGGAATGGGCATCCATTTCAACGGATATCACCAAAAACTTAGTGGATTCGTTGCCAAAACGCATGAAAGCTGTGATTAAAGCTAAAGGGAACCTAATGAATTATTGAATTTTCTGATCAAAAAACAATTAGCTCATGTGTCAAAAATATTTGTATATTATGTACGAAAGTTCTTTTTTATTTGCAGTGTATTTTTACGTTTTTTGTATGAAGTAAACACAAATTTATATTGTGACATTTGTCCCATATCTCTACATCTAATAATTATTATACAGCAGTTTCTTAAATAGAACACACTGCAGGTGTACGAATACTTATGGCATTCACTGTATATGCTTAATATCTGGATTATTGTCCATGGCATGCAAAACATCAATTTCTGGAGTTTGAGTCAATCAGTATCATGCATGCCATCCCTGAAAGATTCATGTTCGAAAAAGTCCCGACACAAACTTTCAAACATTTTGATTGGTTACCTTCCCCTAATTGATTTGTACAGCGGTAGGTTCATTACAGTTGGCTAACCTGTGCATGTCTGCCAACTCTATGTTCATAAGATTATGCATGTTCTCCATGTGACATTGCAAACCTTAATGAAAAATTGTATACAGTACCACCTATCAGTTTAGTCTTGCTTTCATTTCTAAATATGATTCATATTGATAATCTTCCCCTTGAAGTTTTGAGACACCCTATAAAGTTGCACTCTGGGATTAACCTGTCTCTAGTCTTTCCTCCGAAAACTCCAAATATAATTTGAAAGGTGATGTAAATTTGCAGTTCCATGTCAATGTAAGCCATTTGATGAACATGCAGAGCAATAGGTTGGAGAGGAAGGAATTTGATTTTAAAGCCGGATATATGTACTGGCTACGAAGAATCCAAAGTGTGGAATTGCATGGAGTTCAGTTTATGACCAGAATTTCTAAACGTAAAACATTCCTGATTTGGCTAGAACTTCAAGGTGCAAGTGAAAAATCTACAATAATCTCTTTAGCATCTTACTCTCTAACTGCACTCTAATTTTCTTTCACACACACACATATTAATTGCATGTAATATGTATTCTCTTTCATACATATTTATTGAATGACCAAGCAAAAGGAAACTATATAAATTTAGTTGAACCAGATAATTATGAAGCAGTAGAGATTAAATGCTTTTTCTAAAACTACTTTTGAGTTTACCTTCCTAATATTGAAAATGCTCACGTTTAACAGGATAACTTAAAAAAAAAAAATTCAGAAAAATTAACACCAATCCTGAAAAACTTGAACAAAATTTTGAGTCTATGCAGCTAGTTTTTAAAAATGCATGTGCAGGAAGGACACAAGGGAGTTGGCCTTAAAACTTCATGTGCGTTATGAGGTGGCTTCTTTAATAGCTGCTGCCACCACGTAACTTTTCGATAATAACTCTAAACAAGTTAATACACCTTATTACCTTAATAACACTTTCTAGAAACCAGGTTTCCTACTTACCCAGGTTCTAAATACAATTTAATGCCCGGCCATTTTTACCATTCTCAGAACTGACGCAATTGAGTCCAACATGTAACATAACTCAACAAGTAATTATCAAGTTTCCTGATCATTATTTTATTCTCATTAGATGTAACATTAATGGTATACACAATTAGACGTTGGGATCCACAAAATTTACTCTGTGGTTAATATAACTCTTTAAGAGATCCTTTTTCTATCTTTTGGTGTACCTGTTAAATAAAATAAGGGACTTCCTATAAAAAGAATGATGCTTAGGGCAGTTTTACATCGCATAAAAGTGAAACATCTGGGTGCTGCCCCAGATGGAATGAGATTTCGATGGTATGACTGAGCTAGTCATAGCCCTGCTGACTTTAGTATGCGACTTTCAGGTAAAAGATATTGAATATAAATGGGATACTTATCTTGGGTTTCTCATCCACGTTGATCACATAGGCATCTTTCGGTAGTCCATTTCTTTCAGGTCGCTGTCACTTATGCCTCCACCGCTTACATTAAGCTCGCATCACAACCTGCATGTCCGTTTACTTTTCAAGAGAACATGCTGTCATCTTTTTCCAGACATCCCTGTTATTTGGGTGGAAGCTAGCTACATGAAACATTGAATGTCCACTTGTGGAACTAGTCTCCGACCTAATGGACTTCACACACTTGGTCTTTTAGCAGATGCAGGATGGTTCTTATGACATCTCATAGAACCAACGCTATTATGAAAGAGATGTCCTTTGGGAGTAGATAATCTTGTTGACACCTGTTCAAAGCGAGGATCAGTGCACAGTGGCTGAGAAGTATCCAACCTTAGGTACGGTGGATCACCTCTCATTTCTTCTTTGCCTCGTGATTGTAAACAACAACAAAGGATTAATTAATCTCTGTATCGTAACATATGTATGTACACTGCTGGAAAAAAAAGGGAAATGTTGGACGGTTACGAAATTTGCATATGTTAATGGGATGGAGCACAAGTAGGCGTGATCTTAATTTTAGGATCAACCGGTTAATGCTTGTGCAAAACATGTAATATGCAAATTATATTTGGTGGTATTTAAGGAGAAGGGCGAAGTGGATGTAATTGGTCGTTTTATAGGACTTGCGAATATTGTGAAGAAACTACAATGCCTGGACGTGGAAAACCTGTACAATTTCAATTTCTTGCCATGGTTCACCACTAATATGAAGGTTGCCCCATATGCGAATAAAATACTGAACTTTTGAGAGGTTGTCTAGTGTGAGGCTGATTAGTCGCCTCATAAAATTCCGCACTTGCTCAATAGGAGGAAGTCCGGTGAACGTGCAGGCCATGAATGTTGTCTCACCTTGATGTGCCGTGTGTGAATGGGCATTATTATGCTGAATTACACCATTATGTACCAGCCTTATAAATGATAAATCAAATGGTTGAATGATATACTGAATGCTGTTTAACGTGCCCAGTACAAATACTAGTTCTCTACTGAAGTGATAGCTGATCACTGCCCATACCAAGAGACTAGGTGTAAGTCCTGTGTATCGATGATAGATGCAAGAAGGGTGGAGATGCTGCTCCCCTTTGCATCTGGAACACGCATACATCCATATGAGGCTCCCAAACGGAATCTGCTTTCATCACTGAAAACAACAGATCATCATTGTGCTCTCCAGTGCAGACGTTGGCGACATAACTACAGGCGTTCGTGATGGTGGATTGGAGTCAGAGGTACACTTGCATGTAGTTCTGCTTCCATTGGACAGTTACGATTGTTCGCATGGTCATCTCGGGTGCAATGGCAGCTCGAATTTGCAATACATGTTTGTTCTGCTTGACAACATAGCTTTTCTTACGAGATCTGTCTGCTCATCTGTGAGTACCAGTTCCACGTCTTCGAGTAGGAATGTTTTTCAGACCATCTACGTCACCATTATACCATCACCGATACCTTCCTCTCCGCAATACGACCAACTGTCCTCACGGAGTCCTGAATGATCTCTCTCTCAAAGTTCGATAACTACTGAAATTGTATAGGTCTTCCACGACCAGGCATTATAGCTTCTTTAGAGAGTCTTTGCAAATGTCTATAATTTGACATCCACTTCGCCCTTCTCCTTAAATACCACCGACTATAAATTGCATATTATAGTATGTTTTGGCATAAGCAATAACAATGATCCTGAAATAAAGATTACACCTACATGTGCTCTACCCCATTAACATATGCAAGTTTCATAACCATCCAGTAATCCCTTGTTCTTTTATCGTTTTCTGGCAGTGTACATACAAAAATGCATCACAATTATGCATTATCAGTGTATATACAAAAATGCATCACACATATTGCCTCCCTTTTTGCGCATGCTAGTGATTCGAACACTGTCCGTGGGATCAAATTGCCAGTAAACTCTAAATGTCTACTATAAATTATTGTACTTTATTCGTAGCATATGGGGCAACCTTTGTATTAGTGATGGCCCATGGCAAGAATTATGTGAAGCCAATTAATTCACCAAAACCCAAAGTTACCATAAATTTCTTATTTACTGAATGAGGTAAAAACTGCTTTCTTTTCAAGTATAGACCATAAATTAATGTGTTTTGGTGAATTAGTTTCACTGAAATTTTGCCATGGGCTACTACTGCTTAACATATTCGTTTTAATAACTTTAAAAATGTGAACACCCACTTTTATGACCAAAAATTTTTGACATCAAAATTATGATATAAATTTTTATACCATGACCCGAGATATGACAAAATCATTCTAGAGCTAAGGTGAGTCTATTGAGGGTTAAAAATTGGAGGCATGTGCAGAATAATTTTCCTAATCCGGCCATAAATCCTCAAATTTTTTCACTTTAAATCATATTTTCATTACAAGATATGATTCCAATTAATAACTGATATATTGGGGACAGTCTTGAAATGTACATCTGAACGTTATATCAAAATTAGTTTAAATAAAAGTCTATACCTCAATAACGACTGAAAGAATAAGCTATAATTTTGTACTTATGTTTTATTGCTGGAAATGACTGCAGTTGAAATTTGAACAGATTGCTATTCTTAATTTTCAAAATATGAATTTAATAATTATAAAATAGTACTTTGTTATTTGAAAAATTATTTGGAGTTGTTACCTATTTCAGAAAAGGAATAGAAATTACGTTTATTAACATTAAGAGCTCAATTTCAACCACTCAACTCATCACTGGTTTTAGCAAACTTGATGCAGTATAGCCCAGATGCTCTTGCGCCATAAAAAATCCAAACATTTTAGCAAACTGCCAATTTTACGTGAATTTTAACTATTCAATTCCAAGAATCTAATTAAAATTATGTGATGTCCTTTGAAAAATTGAGTCGATAAATTGTTATGACGAAGGCTGCCCCTTATGCAAATGAGTTGCATATTACTTACAATATATAGTAACACGATTAAATGGTTGCACAATAAAACGCAAAACTGAACACTGTATTTCATACATGTTAGGTCTGGAAATTTTGCTGTGGGTTGGTCGTGCTTTGGACAGGACAGAAAACTTCTAGAATGGTCTTCGAGAGAGGTCCTCAAGAAGATTTTAACGTAATCCTATTCACTGAGATTCGAATCCAACTAACACAGGTCACAGTTATAACTAATGGATTGGACAACTGAATAAACTATGAAATATTTTAACATCATAATTAGTTTCATTACATAAACTCCTCCAGCCCATTGTAACCTCCTCAACCTTGAGAAGGGTACTAATGTCTTGCACAAACTGCTTTACTAGCTTGCATTTTTAACTTCTTTTTTACAACAGGAATTTTTCCCTGGGATTTCAAAAACTGCCCTAATAATTTTTATTTTTAAAAAGGGAAAAAAAATGATAAATTATCGTCCAATATCCACACTTTGTTTTCTTCAAAATCTCTAAAGAATTCTATACTTTGGTCTACAGTATTTTTTCTCCAGACACATCTTCAAACCTTCGGCTTTATACAGGAGAAATCAACTGAGCACGCTTTTTCGACAGCAACAGATTATATACCCGCTATAACAAAAAAAAAATCGACGCACCAAGAAGTTGTCCGATTGTAATGAAATTTCGTATGCAAAGACATTTTGACCGAACATGCAAATGATTAAAATTTGGTGTCCAATGAATGAATAGCGGGAACTCCAGCGCATCGGAACTGCGCATTCAGCAGGTGTATATAAGGAGCGATTCTCAATATGTGGTCAAAATTTCTGTTGCATTTTGACTGCGGATATCTTACGTCGACTGTAACAATGCCTCGCCGAAAGATTCGTGCTCATTACGAGCATATGTCAGAGTTTGAAAGAGGTCGTGCTATCGGATTGAAAGAGGCTGGTTGGACGAATCGAAGAATCGCTGGACATGTGGGTCGAAGCGATGCGGCGATTGGACGGTGCTGGCAAGAGTGGGTCAACAACGGCAGCAGTTGACATAGGGCCATAACAGAACGGGAAGACAACAGCAGCTGTCACAGCACCGGATTCGTCGTTATCAACTATCCAACGTGTGGCCCGCACACATGTGTCCAACATGACCCTCTGTAGACGACTGAGAGAGCGGAATTTATGCTCGCGCCGACCATTATATTACTTACCTGTCAAGTCCGATTACAGTGGTGCCGGGCTCGATCAACTTGGAACTGCGCTGACTGGGGACGTATAGTCTTTAGTGACGAGTCCCGTTTCCAACTGTGTCCTGACGACAACCGCAGACGTGTCTGGAGACGTCCAGGGCAGCGTGGGGATCCTGCCCTTACTATCGCACGCCACACATGCCCACAACAGGGCGTTATGGTGTAGGGTGCCATCTCCTTTGGTGGTCATTTCTGGCACACTTACAGCACAGCGGTACGTAGACGACATTCTACGACCGGTTGTGTTACCGTTCCTTTTGCGACACCCTGGACTCACGTTTCAATAAGACAATGCCCGGCCGCATACGGCAAGTGTTGCTATGAATTGTCTTCAAGCTTGCCCAACACTTCCTTTGCAAGCTAGGTTTTCTGATCTCTCTCCCATAGAGCACATTTGGGACGCTATGGGAAGGCGATTGCAACCATCCCGGAATGTTGACGATTTAGCCCGACAGTTGGAGACAATTTGGCAAGAAATTCCGCAGGACACCATCCGGGATCTTTATCAGTCTATGCCACGCCGGGTGACAGCTTGCATCCAGGCCAGAGGTGGACCAACGCCTTATTGACTTCCTCCCTTTGTAACGGTCAAACTCTGCAATAAATCATTCAATTGTTCTGAAATTTTAATCCTTTCTTTTTCTATGTATGTTCTTCACATCCACCAATTTTTATCGCAATCGGACAACTCCTCCTTGATGCGTCGATTTGTTTGTTATAGAGTGTATATTCAGTCTAGGATGAATCTGATTTGGTGATTGGTGTCCTTCTCAATTTAACCAAAGCTTTCGATACAAAATATAGAAAAACAGCTAACATACAAACTTAACTGTGCTGTTATGAATGAATTACCGAGAGAAGACAGTTCATGAGATTGGACGTTAGGCTATCTTCAACCTGCTTCTTGCGGTGTGACGTACCACAGGGCTCAATTCTGGGTTTTTTCTTTTCTTTTTACATTAATGATATTTTCTCCCGCACAACATCTAAGATCATCTGCTTTGCAGACGGTACTTCTATTTTTTTTTTGAAGCCCCTCAACCGATATAAGACACCGTGAATAATGAACTATTCATATTTACTGATTCCTTCACAAATAACTACTCGGCATTAAATGCTAACAAAAATAATATCTCAAATGCTTCAAATACAAGATTTACAGGACTTTTTTTTCTTTTTGGTTTTACGGCTCAAAGACTACAGTGGTCATGCTGCGCCGGGACCTACTGTTTTCCGAGGAATCCGAACCTCTTAAGGCCTAGGGAACCAAACCCCGGACTACAGTGAGCAGTGCGATCTTTATGAGATCTCTGAGTAAGCGTTCTTTTTGCACTGCTGGGAGTCGAACCCGGATTAGCCGCGCAATAGGAGAACGCGTTACCACACTGCGCCACCGCAGGGCAAATACAAAATCTACGAGACAAGTTACATGCTCAAAAGTCACTGGTATCCACACATACACCAAGGCAACTTACACTTAAGTGAGCTGCAAGGTATAAACCCAGTCGCTCACCTTCAAATAACAGTGACCCCCCCCCCCATATAATAGTTATTTCAACTGAAACTTCTGTTCGTTCTTTCATTTTTGAAGGCTTTGATGAAGCATTCATTATATCAAAAGGCAATTAAAATTCTAGTCTTAAGATTCCTTTGTGGGAAAACTACAAATGCTGAATAATGATTTTTCACCCATGGTGACAAAGCTCAAACTAGCATCAGGTTATAAAGAGAGACACCACCTCATTTCAGAAAACTCTGTAAAAATCATAGTACCATAATCGACTAGACCAGTGGCATTCACTTGAGTCTTTCTAGTGGGGCATGGACTAGACTGTTGGAACATGAGAATAATGGGCCTTTCCTTTGTATTTAAAGTGCACAGAGCATTATTAACATTTGCAAGGGTAACACCAGCCATTGAAGCAACGCATTTCTTAGTAAATTTTGTCTTTTCTGAGTAACACCGTTAAATTTTTAAGAAAATACCTCTAACGTAGTTGCTTTTTAGTGGTAACGGATTAATGGAAAATTCTGTTACTTCATACGTACACTTCCCTCCACTTAGAGCAACCCTTCAAGTCAATACAACATGTTTAATTTGAAGCCTGCACAAACCCAATCAATTTGTTTCGCATATTCGACGATCGTACACCCCACACATGATCACCTGTTGTAATCATTGTTTTCATGCCCTCCCTCTTCTTCTATCCGTCCATCGTGATCCTAAACCCTTCACCTCTCTTTTGTATTATTTATCAAATAGCCTACTAACCAGTGAGCCTAAAGGAATTTAGCAGAATAATTACAGTGCTTTATTTGTACATATATGTTTCTTCAATCCTTATCCTTCCTTAAAAAAGGTAAAATGACGAAATTGCAAAATTTTGTTTACACTTGGAATTGCCAAAAGTAACTTATAATTACTATAGAAGCAACTGTAACACAGTTGCAAAATATTATATAAATATACACAGAGTTACAAAGTTCAAATCTGTATTGTAAGAAAGAAAGACGGATACCATCTTGGAGTTGAACTGGGAACCCCTCCGTAAGAACCAGAGTGTCTAGTAATACCTTATAAACTTTAAATACAAGGAAAAAAAAAATCATTCTTGTGTCTCTATAGTTTAATTTACTGGGTCTCAACCTGTACTCTGCATTTGGTGCTTTGTGAAACCTTTCCAAATGCTCCAACGTTCCAGTACTCAAAACTTTCAAAAAGTTATTAGATTTCTTGCTAAAAAAAATTGAAAAATGCCGAATTTATAAAATATTCCCCACTGGTTGCTGAATTGAAAATTTTCTGTTGCTGTTTTTCGTTTATGTTTATATGGTTAAGTCAGTCAGAAATATAATACTTTGAATAAAATAAAACTTCATGTTGTACATGCCCAAATGGTTAAAGAAAAAAAAAAAGAATCTACCATCGTTAAGACTTATCATTGGGTTTAGTATTTATGTTGGAGAAAATATCACCTTTATGAGAAAAGAATGAAAAAAATAAAAGCACATAAAGTATATGCATAATTGATATTTTTAGAAAATGATACTTGAAGTTCCAATTTTTAATGACTAATTGGGAAAATTAAGTTTCGATTCAAATTTAAGTAAATTAAAATTAAAAAATTCGTGCTTTTACTATTATACAATAAAATGTTGACTAACAACTGAAAAATATGGTTAGGTAAAAGCAGCTAAAAATGCACATACAAGGTGTGATCAAAAAGTATCAGGACTGGGGTTAAACAAAAAACTACAGTACTTGCAGATTTGGTATTTAAACTCCTTCTGAAGTCC
>QLNU02015270.1:531958-546084 GCA_006491805.2 Dysdera silvatica | reverse complement strand
ATCAAACAAAAGTTTGTGATATCATTGCGAAGGTAAAAAGTTTGAAATGGAAGTGGGCAGCCCATATTGCTAGAAGAACTGACAACAGATGGACCAAAAACATCCTAGAATGGATCCCACTGGACACCACACGCCCAAAGGAAAAGGCCAAAGACGAGATGGGTGGATGAAATAATTAAATATATTGGGCACAAGTGGCAGCAAAATGCACAAGATCGACTTCGTTGGAAAGATGCAGAGGAGGCCTTTATCCTGCAGTGGATTGACAACGGCTGAAATGATGATGATGATGATATATATCATCATCATCATTTCAACCGTTGTCTTTACTAAAGCCGTGCAATTTAAATACTAAATTAGAAAGGCAGAAGCTCATTAGGAAACAAGTAAGTAAGAGGGTGGATTTAAAGAAATTAAAAGAAAATACCGAGGCATTCAAGTTGGAATTAAAAAATCGCTTTTCTGCACTGGAAGGACTTATTGATGAAAGTGATATCTCAGAAGCAAATGAAAACATTGTTAAGACAATAGTTGAAACTGCTGGGGAAATTGGTGGTGTAACCTGTAAAAAGCACAATAGCAAATTATCTGAGAAGACGAAACAGCTCATGAAAAGGCGAAGAGATATGAAGGTGGACAATCAAAATACCAGTTCCAGGATTGAGTACATAGAACTTTGTAAAACTCTGCGCAAAAGCATGAAAGAAGACATAAGAAAATTCAACTGTGAGCTAGTAAGGAAAGCCATTGAAAATAACAAGAGCCTTAGGGTTGTTAAAGGAAGTTTATCTGTTGGGAAGAAACACATCATTGCATTAAAAGGAGAGGATGGCACCGTAACAAGAAATAGGGAAGAAATACTTAGAAGAGTTGAAGAATTCTACAAAAAACTATATGAAAGTAACAGTGAATTAAACGAAGACATTGAAATAGTCGAAGGAACAGCTCCTAAAATCTTAAAAGAAGAAGTTTCATTTGCAATAAAAAATATGAAGAAAGGAAGAGCCCCTGGTGATGATGGTATTACATTAGATATCCTAAAAGAAGCTGGAGAATATGTAGAAGACATACTTGCAAAATTCTTTACCAAATGCCTCAACAGTGGTAACATACCAAACCAATGGGATTCTGCAACAGTAATTCTTTTGCATAAAAAAGGTGATAAAGAGGATTTGAAAAATTACCGACCAATTAGCTTGTTACCTGCTATTTATAAAATCTTCACAAAAGTTCTAACACATCGCCTGCAGAAAAAATTAGATGCAGCTCAACCAAGAGAACAAGCTGGATTTCGAAGTGGATTCAGTACAGTGGACCATATTCAAGTATTAAGAGAATTAATTGAAAGAACACATGAATATGAACTTCCATTGTGTGTTGCATTTATTGACTATGAGAAGGCCTTTGACTCTATAAAAACATCAGCAGTCATCAACTCTTTAAGATCAACAGACATTGAGGATGTGTACATTGACATGGTGAAACGTGTGTATAAAAATGCAAGTGCAAAATTTCGGTTACATAAAGATACCAAAACTATCAAACTTGGCAAAGGGGTGAGGCAGGGAGATACCATTTCTCCAAAACTTTTTACTTCTGCTTTACAGATGATTTTTCAGCTGATAAATTGGAATAACAAGGGAATAAAAATAAATGGTGAATATTTAAATCATTTGCGGTTTGCTGATGACATTGTTATTTTTTCAACGAACCCATCAGAACTCCAAGACATGGTACAGGAGCTCTCAACTAGAAGTAAAGAAGTTGGACTCAAGATGAACCTACAAAAAACTAAGATCATGTTCAATAATTTCGTAGAGGAAACAAAAATACAAGTTGACAACATTGAGCTAGAAATTGCTGATTCATATATTTACCTTGGCCAGCTGATTTCAATGGATGGCAACATTATGAAAGAACTCAACAGACGTATTAAACTTGGCTGGAGTGCATTTGGAAGAAACAGTTTTATCCTGAAGGGGAAATTGCCTTTATGTCTAAAAAGAAAAGTCTTCAACCAGTGTGTATTGCCAGTCCTCTCTTATGGATCAGAGACATGGAGTCTAACAGTTGGAGCAATACGAAAGTTACAGACAACGCAAAGGAGCATGGAGAGGTGCATGCTTGGAATAACTAGGAGAGATCGAAAAAGAAACACTTGGGTGAGAGAGCAAACTAGAGTAGAGGACATCATTGTTAAAGTAAAAGGACTGAAATGGCGATGGGCTGGGCATATTGCAAGAAGAACTGATCAACGATGGACAACAGAAATTCTGAACTGGATTCCAAGAGACCACCGAAGACCTAGAAAACGTCCTCAAACTAGATGGGTGGATGAAATAAGAAAACAGGTTGGGGTGACGTGGAAGCGAATTGCTCAGGATAGACTTGTGTGGAAAGCATTTGGAGAGACCTTCATCCAGCAGTGGATAGATAATGGTTGAATATGATGATGATGATATATATATATATATATATATATATATATATATATAGCAAAATTGTAGTATGATTGTGACATGTAGTACTTTCTAATGTAATATACATGAATACACATATCTAAATGTATATTAACTTGGACAAAGTTAAAGTTGTAAAGTAATATCACACAAGGTAGTAAACCCAAGTAAATTTAAGTAGTAGAAACATCTCAGAATAAAAATTGACATGTAGTAGTAAAAGGTGAAGAGGAGTAAAAGATTAAACAATACCAAGAATTTTGTTCTTCATCAGGGACCGCACAAAATCCCTGTTATTGGTTTGCTTTTTCTGACTACAACAATTAAGATTAGTGATTAATACTGAATAAACCAGCATTGACCAAAACTTAGCTAAAAACAGTATAAACCCAGAATATAATTAGTTTAACAATATTTTAGTAATTTAGAAGGGTCTCTTTATTAATACTGAGAACAATCTCAATTGTTGTAAGCGGCCCTATATAGTATATATATATATATCGTTGACAAAAAGGCATCAAATTCTTGGCTGGCCAAAGGCACTCTCCAGCCAGAGACAGAAGGATTCATGCTAGCCATCCAAGACCAAGTGATCGCAACAAGGAACAATCAGAAATTCATCCAGAGAAAAGACATAGAAAGCGACAAATGCAGACACTGTCATGCGGCATCGGAGACAATCCAACACGTGATGGCAGGATGCAAGATCCTTGCGCAGTCAGACTACAAACATAGACACGATCAAGTAGCGAAAATAGTCCACCAGAAATTGGCAGCGAATGCTGGCTTTCTGACAGAAAAATGCCCGTACTACAAATATGAGCCAGAGACCGTGCATGAGAACGAAACACACAAGCTTTACTGGGATAGAGCAATCATAACAGACAAGACAGTCCCACATAACCGTCCTGACATAACCCTCGTCGATAAATCGAATAAGACCACGTACTTAATCGACATAGCAGTACCCAACACCAATAACATACAGACAACCTACACAACGAAAATCACCAAGTACCAAGATCTCAGACATGAAGTACGAGATATATGGGGTATGGAAAAGATCCTCATCATCCCGTTAGTCATCTCAGCAACAGGGATAGTACCAAAAACGCTTGCGACGAATTTGGAGATACTCAACATTGACCCAAACACCTACATTGAAATACAAAAAGCCACAATCCTAAACACGTGTCACATTGTCAGGAAGTTTCTAGACATGGCACATTAAGAAGTGATGTAAAAAGAGGCTTGGGAACATGGCGCTCTGCCCGTCCCAAAGCCTGTTTCCGCCAAGAATGGGCGAGGAAAACTTTTATATATATCATCATCATCATATTCAACCATTATCTATCCACTGCTGGATGAAGGTCTCTCCAAATGCTTTCCACACAAGTCTATCCTGGGCCATTCGTTTCCACGTCACCCCAACCTCTTTTCTTATTTCATCCACCCATCTAGTTTGAGGACGTTTTCTAGGTCTTCGGTGGTCTCTTGGAATCCAGTTCAGAATTTCTGTTGTCCATCGTTGATCAGTTCTTCTTGCAATATGCCCAGCCCATCGCCATTTCAGCCCTTTTACTTTAACAATGATGTCCTCTACTCTAGTTTGCTCTCTCACCCAAGTGTTTCTTTTTCGATCTCTCCTAGTTATTCCAAGCATGCACCTCTCCATGCTCCTTTGCGTTGTCTGTAACTTTCGTATTGCTCCAACTGTTAGACTACATATCCCCTGAAACTAAATTTTTAATGGGACTTGGCTACGGCCTTGCATGCTACAAAAAATTTTGAACACCCCGAAATTAAACCCTGTCTACGGCCTTGTGTAATTTGGCCCTCTATCTATCTGTATGTGACGTGGGTGGTCCCAAGAAGTGCTACTTGCAATAAACCAAATATAGTCATACTTATAACAATAAGTTTAATTTAATTAAAGTCTTTTAATCGTTACTTATCATTGTTAGATAATGACACTTTGTCATTTATTTATATAAATCGAACACTACGCAGATTAAATTAAACAATAATATAAATCAACGTTTATTGGCGTAGTGATACCAGCGCCGATGGTATGGCGTGATTAGATGGTGAAACGTTCGAAAGAAAATAAATATTTCTGCCTTCGGTGGGACCTGAACCCACGACCTTCCACTTGCCGGGCGGAGGCTCTACCCACTGAGCTACGAACGACAATATCCAATCCCTTACGAACGTATATAAAGACTTTACTGAAGCCGGTTATTTCGCAGAATGGTATAGTAGAAATGGGCATTTTGATCAATTTAATATTGGTCTTTTCGTAATTTGGTTTAAATAGTAGTCCATGTACTACACCATTCTGCGAAATAACCGGCTTCAATAAAGTCTTTATATACGTTCGCAAGGGATTAGATGTTATCGTTCGTAGCTCAGATGGTAAAGCCTGCGCGTGGAAGGTCGTGGGTTCAGGTCCCCCCGAACGCAGAAATATTTATTTTCTTTCGAACGTTTCACCATCTAATGCCATAACATCGGCTCTAGTATCACTACGCCAATAAACGTTGATTAATATTGTTGTTTAACTTTATCATTTTAAGTTCAAGCTTGAAACTGACCAGATGAAATTTCAAAAGAAGCTAGCATACATCCATATGTTTTTATTCAATGACATTTAGACTGGTTATGAAGATTCGAATTTATTGATTTCCTCTTAGTAATTAAG
The DNA here is from genome assembly GCA_006491805.2 of Dysdera silvatica. Lineage (NCBI taxonomy): Eukaryota > Metazoa > Arthropoda > Arachnida > Araneae > Dysderidae > Dysdera > Dysdera silvatica. Next base: position 540,924 of record QLNU02015270.1, on the reverse strand, counting down.
CTATTCAATCAATTCATTCAAACTTTACATTAAATAACTTTTAAACACAATCGCTCCCACTCTTTTGTGCTCCTTGAACACTTCCGACATGAAACAGTTTACAAGAATGCGGATACATGGCACGACCAGGTGAACCGTGTCCTGGACGAATATAAGATGCTTAAGTTGGCGTAACGTTTGTCGTGCTTGACATGACACAAGAAAACAGTTATTTGCGCTCATTCCCCTCTTTTAGTTTACACACACACACACGAATTCAAAATAAGTTTATATTTTTTTATTGTTATTAATTATACGAATTCACGGTCTGTGTTTTATTTAGCTGGTTTCATGCATTTGGTTATTAAGTCCTTTTCAAGGGCCGTAGATAATTAAAGGTATCTGTATATGATATGAGCTCTCCCAAGAAGATCGGCCTTTTGGATTTAGTGGCAGAATTTTTTGCTAATTTTCAAGGTGAGGAGGTGGTGCTCTATATTTTTGGGAATAGCGCCCAAAGCACGCACTATAACTGGAAAACCTGGCATAGTGTAGCTCAGATGCTCTTGCGCCATAAAAATCCAAACAAACAAACAACTGGAATGATTGCTTTCTCCTTGCTCCAGAGTTCATTTCCATTCGCCAATCCTTGTACTTTGTTTATGATCTTTTCAGTCTTGTTTTCGTCTATTTTCGACTATTTTTACTATTATATTCATCTGTTGCCAGGCGGGTTACTATTATTATTTTTGCCCTTATGTTCAGTAACAGTTAATCAGTGTTAACAGACACGTGTATTGATAATAGTTACGGTTAAAATTAACTATTTTTCACTATGAATCTTTTTTACAGAAAAGAAGACCGATTAGAAATTTTTTCTTTGAATTCCACGTGTTAGATTCATATTCGTTTAGGTTAATTAATAATAAAGGCCCTACAATTGGCGGATCATGGCTCAGTCGATGTACGAAATTTCGCCAATTTTAGTCAACTGTCAGACCGTTCCTGGAAGGAACTTGTTGTCTAATGAAAACGTGTAGAAAATTATACAGAACCGTAGGCGTAAAATTTATGCGCCCATTGTGCCCAAAATCCCTCTACAAATAATTTAAAATGAATTGGAATATATTTAAAAATGTATAAATATATATAATATGTACTTTAATCTCGCTCTTCCCTCCAACGTTTTTGAAAACCCTACGTTCTTGTGCAGAATCATGCCGAAGCTGCTGCGGACATATTGAAAAACATCATTACAACATCGTTGGCAACCACCAAACAGCAGTATGAGGCTTTCTACGTTCCCTATAACTTAGGAAGTATTTGAAGATGAAGCCAAAATTTCTATTCCAACGTCTAAAAAAGCAATATGCTAAAGCAAAGAGGAAATATGATAACCATGCTTCTAACGTTTCTGAGGACAACTGTCACCCGTAAGACGATAACGAGGTTATGCGTTATCATCTAAATCTTTTCGAGATGTTAAGAAGAGGTATCCCACAAGGAAGTAAAGGCAGGATTTGTGTTCTATTTGGTCCCTCTCTTTCTAATTCTTTATATAAGCGTATTTTACAATATTGTCTTAACAATAAAGAATTATTATAGCTCGAAGGTCCCCCCAAACTTTTTGATTACTCACTTCTCCTTAATGTATTTCTAGGATCTGAATGTAATTCTAGGATTGCTCTTTGTTTGGTGATTTGGTAGGAAGTTGAAGATGGCAGGTATGGGTTTCATACGGATTGTTAGTTTAATGACTTCTTATAACTATCATCACCTACCTCCTAGTCTAAGAGCTTCTTATATCTATCATCACCTACCTCCTAGTCTAATGATTTCTTATATCTATCATCACCTACCTCCTAGTCTAATGACTTCTTATATCTATCATCACCTACCTCTATCATCACCTACCTCCTAGTCTAATGACTTCTTATATCTATCATCACCTACCTCCTAGTCTAATGACTTCTTATATCTATCATCACCTACCTCCTATCACTGACCATCTGTTCATCAAATTGTAAAATTCGAGGGCGGTTCTATAAAACTTTCTGAAAGCATTCAAATCGCACCACAGAAAGCGATAATTCCAATACATGCCAAACCGAGAGTAACCAACTTCAGCTAGACGTAGCTAGGTCTGGCCGGTTTTGCCTTTATCTAGCTAATAAAAATATACGTTTGACTAATTATAAATTGCCAGAGCCGTAGCTAAGGGATGGCATGAAAGACCTATGCCAGGGACCCAGGCGAGGAAGGACGTAAAATCGAATGGAATAATTCGCAGGGGAGAATATATCCGTAGCTAGGGGGTGCAACCTGGACGGTTTTGCCAGGGACACAGCCGACAGTTATACAAACTCATATATCTGGTCAAGATGGCAAATGTGTTTTGGCGAGAGAGAGCCAGAGTCATGAAGTTTTATTGCCCTCGAAGTGGGTCCCTTTGCATATACAGATGGGATGTACTTGTGAACAATTACGGTACGAGGAAAGGTACAATTTAGGAAGGGCAAATGCTTAAGTACTATCTACTTAAACAGGTGATGAAGTCGACCTTCGGGCATCATCTGTTTAGCCAAGTGGCTAGAATTGGAAGTTAAAAATTCCAAACTAAATGTATTTTCAAACTTAAAAATGTATTTTGAAAATACAAAATACCTAAAAATTTGTATTTTCGATACGAAATACAAAATACCTAGAAATTTGTATTTTCGATACAAAATACAAATGTATCGAAAATACGTATTTCAAATACATGTATTTTCGATACTGGCCAGCTCTGCATTCAGGTGAAACATCGCCCCTACTTGATACTGCTCTGTATACAGCTATGCATACAGGGGAAATATCGCGTAGGGGCAATTTCCGCAAAAATTCCGGTTTCTATAATAGATTAGACCGGAAGTTGCCCGGCCGTCTCAAGCCTGTCCCAGCAAATACCGAAACTCAATAATAATCATCTGTTTGATGTTAAAGGTTTTGAATATAGAAAATACTGACTTCCAGAAACAGTAAAAGGAAAATTACACATAATCATTGGTTGATTGATTGATTGTTTGGCTTTTTTATGGCGCAAGAGCATCTGGGCTATACTGCGCCAAACACGGTCATAATCATTGGTGTAACCAGGGGGGGGGGGCTAGGGGTAGTTTAGCTTCCCGGCCCCCCTCAAAAAAATGAAAATTACAAATAGGTGTTATGTGCAAAACATGGGGAATCGAAACTTGCTACGCGGATGCACATAATCTAATGACTATGTCGAAACCAGGAGAAAATTAAACATATCAAGCATAGAGGTTGTAATAGGCAGCTGTGTAGTCTTCTCTAGCAAGTCGCTCGTAAATTTTGATTTTTACTCTTTTACAATTACAGCGCCATCTGCCGGTGAAAAACACGTCAAGCTTTCAAAACCGTGACCAATTCATGAGACACGACTGCAACGTGAACAGGTGGAAAGTAGCCTGTTTTTCTCTTGAAGAAAGCAAAATTATAAATCCGAAGACTCACTGCAGTACGCAAGGGGGGTGATGGGGGCATAACCCCCCATTTCGATACAATTTTGTATATAAACATATGAATATATATGGAGATTTATCTTTGTAACCCCCTTCCCCCCACTTCTTTATGAACTTTCTGCATACGCTAATACGAAGACTCGACCACCACGGCTTGGCAATGTACCGCCATTGTAAATTATTTTTTTTTCATAGTTGCTCAGACAAAATTATTATTAATTAGCCTATGTTAAAAATTATCAATAATTGGCACTTGTTTCATCCCTAAATACTTAGATTGAAATTTGTAAGTTTAAGTTTAATGTGCATGGTGGAACAATCACTTTTTTAAACGTGAGAAGCTAACCTTGTTGACAGTCCCTTTTCGTGCAGCTTCATATTTTTTTTTTAATTCTAAGATGGAATTATTATCCGATTATTGAATTATTGTTTGATTCCGTTTATGGTGCAAGGATAGCAAAGATCATAGTGCACCAGAACCTAAAAATTTCCGAAGTAGTCGAACCTCTCCGCTTAGAACAGGGATTCCCGAATCGTAGGTCGCGATATACCAGTGAGTCCTGATCTAATGGATAGTGTGTCACAAAAAATTTGTAATTTAAAATTTTTGTAACTACAGGCAGTTCTCTCCTTTGCGAATTAATTAAATTCGAGCACTCATTCGTAAAGTGGGAATTTGTAAAACAAAAATTTATTTTCTATGGAATCCATGTCACGATTCCTACGTATCTGGAAAACCGGGAATTGTCACGGAATTTGAAATTGTCCCTAACGGTCAGGGAAAAACGGTATTTTTTGGACAAATCCGGAAAAGTCGGGGAAAACCTTCGTAACTTCTGCTTTGAATCACACACACACACTTTGACAGCAATTTGAATTGGAACCTCCACGTCAATGATATTTGCAATAAAGCTCTGAAAATAATTAATTCATTATCAAAAATGGCTAAGGTCTCCTGGGGAATAGGATCACCAGCATTAAAAATTATCTATGAAGGTGCTATTGTTCCCTTGATGACCTATGCGGCACCTGCATGGATCACAGCTTTAGACAAATTGTACAACCGAAGGAAACTCAAGTCAGTTCAGAGAAGCATCGCCATTCGAATAATCAGAGGTTTTCGCACTGTGTCCTATGACGCTGCCTGCTTGTTGGCGGGAATTACTCCGATCTGTTTAAAAATTAAAGGAACATCTGAAACTTTTCGCTATATGAAAGAGGCTAGAAAAACACAGAGTCACGATTTACCAATTCTCTTCAACAACTGGTTGCATCCTTGTAAAATGATTGACATATTTGATACGAATGGTGTCAATCAGGAATTCCAAGTATTTACAGATGGAAGTAAAATTAATAACTGCGTTGGATGTGCTTACATAATTTACAAAAATAGTCACGAAGTCACTAAACGAAGTTTCAGGCTTCACCCTCTTTGTTCCAATAACCAAGCGGAAGCAATAGCAATTGAAAAAGTCTTAGAAAAACTGGAAGACTCTATATTTAGTGATTCCACAAAAACAGCCATTATTTTCACAGACAGTCAGATAACTATCGACTCTATTAAAAATTACAATTGCCATTTTCCCATTACGGAAAATATACGGCATCTTCTATATAAATTGCATCTACAAAACTGGAAAATAAAACTGAAATGGGTAAAAAGTCACAACGGAACTGAAGGTAACGAAAAAGTGGATGCATTGGCGAAGCTGGCAGCCCAATCAGAAGATTTACCATTAATATATGAAAAAGTCCCTGTCATAGAAATAAAAAATATGATCAAAGATTCATTATCCAGCAAATGGGAGGATCATTGGCAACAAACTGAGAACGGAAGCCTCACAAAAAGATTTTTCCCTTCCGTCAAAGATAGGTTAAACGCAAATCACTTAAAAATCACATATCAGCTAACGCAACTCCTAACAGGACATGGAAGATTCGGTCAGTACTTTCGACGTTTTGGCATTCGAGAATCGTCAGCATGCTCCTGTGATGGAACTGTTGAACAAACCGTGGATCATGTCATACTACGCTGCCCAACTCTGGAAGCAGCTAGAATTGGCCTACTCAAGAAAACAGTTGCCCACGGTGAACTATGGCCATCAGAATTAAAAGAACTGGTCTCAGAACGTTATTTTGGCGACTTTTTAGCTTTCGCTAAGAGTTTGGACATCATGCAAATTTAATTTTTTCTTGCGCTTCCCATTGATCATTCTTACTTCAATTGATTGTTGTTGTTTTTGTACATACCTTGTATATATTTTTGTATGTGTATATACATATATATATGACGTAAATTTTATTAACAACGTAACATATATGTCTTAATTGAGGAAATCAAAACATGTAATATTTTATGGTGCATGTTAAATAAATACTCTTAAAAAAAAAACCAAACCCACTCATATACTCCTTACATAATTTTATAAAGCTGCTTAACTTCCTCTCTAATTTCCCCATAATTTTTTAATTGCTATTGTCTTGAGCACTATATTATCGCAGAGTTTCTGAGGCTTTTAAAAGAGTCCCTATTTTCCTTGGATTTTGAGGAGTCTTTAAATATTTCACCATGTTTTCCAATGTTCTTCCTCCTTGAATCCTTTGAAGGCTCTTCATGTATTTCTTGGTCTGCCTCTTCTTTCCATGGGGGTTCTAGTCCAGTGATTGTCTACTAACGTTATTTGGTTTCTTCCCGTGTACATGCCCTAACCAACCACATTTTCTTTACTTAAATTCGCGGTTGAAAATGTTGCTGGTGATTGTTCAAGAATTCTTGGGCAGGATGAACTGAAAACATGTTGCTGGTGATTGTGCAAGAATTCTTGGGCAGGATGAACTGAAAACACGTTGCTGGTGATTGTGCAAGAATTCTTGGGCAGGATGAACTGAAAACATTTAAATTCGAGGTTGATTATAGAATTGCTACGGAATCGATATGGTTATGACTTCGGAAAAGCTGCTTAGTCATCGGGTTGCAATTAAACTTCAATTATGCTGCATTTGGTGCCGAAACTAATATTTGGTGAAATTACCGTTTGCACGCTTGGCCGACTCTGACAAGCCACACGCCCGGATTGGATAAAAAAAAAAAAATAGAAAGACAATACTTTTTAGAAATAGATACAAATATTATGGTCAAGGTTTTTTGTTCTTTCTTTTTTTTTTCCTCTTGAATTTGCGAGGATATCGCTTAGCCTCAACGTTTGCAATTTATTTTCAATGGCTATTTAAAATGCGAACAATTGAACGCCAAACCTTGGGCTACTTTTTCCAATACAACAGTCTGCCAACAGGGTATCTATTGAGGTGTGTTTAACTTCTTTCAACAAACTAAAAGCCACTAACTCTTTTTTAAAGTGTTCAATTACGGAAAATGTAGGACATTCAAATAAAATAAAACTTCATAGGGAACTTCCAGTCAAGACCGTAGCCAGGATTTAATTTCGGGGGTTCAAAAATTTTTACAGCATGTATCGATACAATTACAGCATGCAAGTCCGTAGCCAAGTCCCATTAAAAATTTAATTTCGGGGGGAACCGGTCCCTAAGATCTCCCCTCCCTATGGATACGGGCATGTTTCCAGTTATTAGATGGCGATCTTACAAAGATTCCGGAACACTAATCTAAGGCAGCAATTCATGGACCACAGTGAGCAGTTAGCCGTAAGTGTTTCTTCTCTTGTACCATGTCCTGGATGTCTAAAGAGTTCGGAATTTCTGCACCATACCTTGAAGTTTTCAAGAGTCCAGAGTTCTTGCATCATGTCTTGGAGTTTTAAAGAGTTCATTGAAAAAACGAAAGAATACAATGTCACCAGAAAAATACAGCTGATTTAAACATCTCTCATTTATTTTTGTTCTATTGTTATTCCACTTTATTATCTGAAAGATCTTCAAAGCCGAGATAAAAAGTTTTGAAGATATGATACTACTGCGCCTCACTCTTTTATCAATTTTCATATCTTTGGTATCTTCTGCAGCTGAATCAATTTTAAGCATTGCTTCATATGTGACTGTTTCAAAATATTATTGTACCAAGTAAAATTAATAATTTTGAGAGTTCTCTCTAGTGTTTTAGACTTTCTACGAGTGAGATTTGCAGTTACAGTGACGGAGAAGAAGATTCTAAACATATTATTCTAAATTATAATCGGTTATCTCTTTCAACAACAGATTTTCTATACCACCTTGAAGCATCTATTTATTTCTTGGTTGCCTATTTATTCTGAATTTTTGAAGACTAAAATGACTTGTTCTGTTTTCAGCAATTTATTTGTAATTTGGATTTTTAGTTTTTCCAGTGCTTCTTTTATTGTATTGCATTTAATACTTTTGTTATTTTCATTATGTGTCGGTATTCATAGGCGTAGAGTTATATGGGCCCGTGGGGTTCAATTCCCCCTCCCAATAATTTGAAATAAATTGCAATTTTACATATATTGTAATGTATAAATGTTCATAATACAGTGGGATCCAAGTGGAGGAGAAGAAATTAGTGGAATTTCCCTTCCCAAATCCATAAAAATGCGGTGAAAGTCGGTTATAACGAGCGCCAATTATAACGACCAACCGCATATAACGACGGAATTTTTACAAAAAGTTTAATTTCCTATTTTATTTTGTTTTTCAATTGCTCATTATATACGGGATCCAAAAAAGACTTGTTCGCTAAAAGCGTTAAATTGTATTGCGTTTATTCATCATACCAAACAAAATCCATATTTTCCTCGCTATATCCAGAAACTCGCTAAATGCGGTCTCATTATAATTGGGGCCTACTGTATTTTACGTCCCCCCCACAAAAAAAAACCTCTTTGGATCCGTCCCTGCATAATATGTGCGTGCCCCCTCCCCAATAATTTTGAAAACCCTACGTTGACGTCAGTGTTTTAACTGTCTTTTGTGAACCTCATGATATACTTTGAGGAATAGAGGTAGAGCAATCGTTTCTTTGTTTAAATTACAAAAAAAAACCCAAAAAAAACCAACCCTCTTTGCAAAAATTAATGAAAAACACAAAATAAAATACAAAAACGTCATATAGAATGAGTGAAATCAGCATTTAGTCTTTTAACTAAATATCATTATCATCAATGTTCAGGGAAGAAGGTTTGGGAAAGGTGGCCAAATTTTAATTAAATATGGTTATAATTTAACGTATTTTCAACTGTTTATCACGCGGTTCACGCCACGTATGTTTAATTATCTAGTTTTTTAAATTACAAAATATTTAATTGGCAACACTTGCATATAATTTATTCTCTCATCATAGTTCGGTTTCATATTTAGAATGGCAGTCGAGGGTTTTACAATAAATTAATTTTTTAATATTTCCTTCACAGTTGCAAATCGTTTTTAAACTCATCGTTATCCATAAATTTTCGTAAGTTCCTTTCATGTAATTGTTTACACTCTATTTATTTATTTATTTATTTATTTATTGCACAGTTTCAGAAATTTCCATTA
>QLNU02015270.1:517898-530087 GCA_006491805.2 Dysdera silvatica | reverse complement strand
AATCAAACAATAATTCAATAATCGGATAATAATTCCATCTTAGAATTAAAAAAAAAATATGAAGCTGCACGAAAAGGGACTGTCAACAAGGTTAGCTTCTCACGTTTAAAAAAGTGATTGTTCCACCATGCACATTAAACTTAAACTTACAAATTTCAATCTAAGTATTTAGGGATGAAACAAGTGCCAATTATTGATAATTTTTAACATAGGCTAATTAATAATAATTTTGTCTGAGCAACTATGAAAAAAAAATAATTTACAATGGCGGTACATTGCCAAGCCGTGGTGGTCGAGTCTTCGTATTAGCGTATGCAGAAAGTTCATAAAGAAGTGGGGGGAAGGGGGTTACAAAGATAAATCTCCATATATATTCATATGTTTATATACAAAATTGTATCGAAATGGGGGGTTATGCCCCCATCACCCCCCTTGCGTACTGCAGTGAGTCTTCGGATTTATAATTTTGCTTTCTTCAAGAGAAAAACAGGCTACTTTCCACCTGTTCACGTTGCAGTCGTGTCTCATGAATTGGTCACGGTTTTGAAAGCTTGACGTGTTTTTCACCGGCAGATGGCGCTGTAATTGTAAAAGAGTAAAAATCAAAATTTACGAGCGACTTGCTAGAGAAGACTACACAGCTGCCTATTACAACCTCTATGCTTGATATGTTTAATTTTCTCCTGGTTTCGACATAGTCATTAGATTATGTGCATCCGCGTAGCAAGTTTCGATTCCCCATGTTTTGCACATAACACCTATTTGTAATTTTCATTTTTTTGAGGGGGGCCGGGAAGCTAAACTACCCCTAGCCCCCCCCCCCTGGTTACACCAATGATTATGACCGTGTTTGGCGCAGTATAGCCCAGATGCTCTTGCGCCATAAAAAAGCCAAACAATCAATCAATCAACCAATGATTATGTGTAATTTTCCTTTTACTGTTTCTGGAAGTCAGTATTTTCTATATTCAAAACCTTTAACATCAAACAGATGATTATTATTGAGTTTCGGTATTTGCTGGGACAGGCTTGAGACGGCCGGGCAACTTCCGGTCTAATCTATTATAGAAACCGGAATTTTTGCGGAAATTGCCCCTACGCGATATTTCCCCTGTATGCATAGCTGTATACAGAGCAGTATCAAGTAGGGGCGATGTTTCACCTGAATGCAGAGCTGGGCAGTATCGAAAATACATGTATTTGAAATACGTATCTTCGATACATTTGTATTTTTTATCGAAAATACAAACTTCTAGGTATTTTGTATCGAAAATACACATTTTCAGTTATTTTGTATTTTCAAAATACATTTTTAAGTTTGAAAATACATTTAGTTTGGAATTTTTAACTTCCAATTCTAGCCACTTGGCTAAACAGATGATGACCGAAGGTCGACTTCATCACCTGTTTAAGTAGATAGTACTTAAGCATTTGCCCTTCCTAAATTGTACCTTTCCTCGTACCGTAATTGTTCACAAGTACATCCCATCTGTATATGCAAAGGGACCCACTTCGAGGGCAATAAAACTTCATGACTCTGGCTCTCTCTCGCCAAAACACATTTGCCATCTTGACCATATATACGAGTTCGTATTATTATCGGCTGTGTCCCTGGCAAAACCGTCCAGGTTGCACCCCCTAGCTACGGATATATTCTCCCCTGCGAATTATTCCATTCGATTTTACGTCCTTCCTCGCCTGGGTCCCTGGCATAGGTCTTTCATGCCATCCCTTAGCTACGGCTCTGGCAATTTATAATTAGTCAAACGTATATTTTTATTAGCTAGATAAAGGCAAAACCGGCCAGACCTAGCTACGTCTAGCTGAAGTTGGTTACTCTCGGTTTGGCATGTATTGGAATTATCGCTTTCTGTGGTGCGATTTGAATGCTTTCAGAAAGTTTTATAGAACCGCCCTCGAATTTTACAATTTGATGAACAGATGGTCAGTGATAGGAGGTAGGTGATGATAGATATAAGAAGTCATTAGACTAGGAGGTAGGTGATGATAGATATAAGAAGTCATTAGACTAGGAGGTAGGTGATGATAGATATAAGAAGTCATTAGACTAGGAGGTAGGTGATGATAGATATAAGAAATCATTAGACTAGGAGGTAGGTGATGATAGATATAAGAAGCTCTTAGACTAGGAGGTAGGTGATGATAGTTATAAGAAGTCATTAAACTAACAATCCGTATGAAACCCATACCTGCCATCTTCAACTTCCTACCAAATCACCAAACAAAGAGCAATCCTAGAATTACATTCAGATCCTAGAAATACATTAAGGAGAAGTGAGTAATCAAAAAGTTTGGGGGGACCTTCGAGCTATAATAATTCTTTATTGTTAAGACAATATTGTAAAATACGCTTATATAAAGAATTAGAAAGAGAGGGACCAAATAGAACACAAATCCTGCCTTTACTTCCTTGTGGGATACCTCTTCTTAACATCTCGAAAAGATTTAGATGATAACGCATAACCTCGTTATCGTCTTACGGGTGACAGTTGTCCTCAGAAACGTTAGAAGCATGGTTATCATATTTCCTCTTTGCTTTAGCATATTGCTTTTTTAGACGTTGGAATAGAAATTTTGGCTTCATCTTCAAATACTTCCTAAGTTATAGGGAACGTAGAAAGCCTCATACTGCTGTTTGGTGGTTGCCAACGATGTTGTAATGATGTTTTTCAATATGTCCGCAGCAGCTTCGGCATGATTCTGCACAAGAACGTAGGGTTTTCAAAAACGTTGGAGGGAAGAGCGAGATTAAAGTACATATTATATATATTTATACATTTTTAAATATATTCCAATTCATTTTAAATTATTTGTAGAGGGATTTTGGGCACAATGGGCGCATAAATTTTACGCCTACGGTTCTGTATAATTTTCTACACGTTTTCATTAGACAACAAGTTCCTTCCAGGAACGGTCTGACAGTTGACTAAAATTGGCGAAATTTCGTACATCGACTGAGCCATGATCCGCCAATTGTAGGGCCTTTATTATTAATTAACCTAAACGAATATGAATCTAACACGTGGAATTCAAAGAAAAAATTTCTAATCGGTCTTCTTTTCTGTAAAAAAGATTCATAGTGAAAAATAGTTAATTTTAACCGTAACTATTATCAATACACGTGTCTGTTAACACTGATTAACTGTTACTGAACATAAGGGCAAAAATAATAATAGTAACCCGCCTGGCAACAGATGAATATAATAGTAAAAATAGTCGAAAATAGACGAAAACAAGACTGAAAAGATCATAAACAAAGTACAAGGATTGGCGAATGGAAATGAACTCTGGAGCAAGGAGAAAGCAATCATTCCAGTTGTTTGTTTATTTGGATTTGTATGGCGCAAGGGCATCTGAGCTACACTATGCCAGGTTTTCCAGTTATAGTGCGTGCTTTGGGCGCTATTCCCAAAAATATAGAGCACCACCTCCTCACCTTGAAAATTAGCAAAAAATTCTGCCACTAAATCCAAAAGGCCGATCTTCTTGGGAGAGCTCATATCATATACAGATACCTTTAATTATCTACGGCCCTTGAAAAGGACTTAATAACCAAATGCATGAAACCAGCTAAATAAAACACAGACCGTGAATTCGTATAATTAATAACAATAAAAAAATATAAACTTATTTTGAATTCGTGTGTGTGTGTGTAAACTAAAAGAGGGGAATGAGCGCAAATAACTGTTTTCTTGTGTCATGTCAAGCACGACAAACGTTACGCCAACTTAAGCATCTTATATTCGTCCAGGACACGGTTCACCTGGTCGTGCCATGTATCCGCATTCTTGTAAACTGTTTCATGTCGGAAGTGTTCAAGGAGCACAAAAGAGTGGGAGCGATTGTGTTTAAAAGTTATTTAATGTAAAGTTTGAATGAATTGATTGAATAGCTTAATTACTAAGAGGAAATCAATAAATTCGAATCTTCATAACCAGTCTAAATGTCATTGAATAAAAACATATGGATGTATGCTAGCTTCTTTTGAAATTTCATCTGGTCAGTTTCAAGCTTGAACTTAAAATGATAAAATCAAACAACAATATCAATCAACGTTTATTGGCGTAGTGATACCAACGCCGATGGTATGGCGTGATTAGATGGTGAAACGTTCGAAAGAAAATAAATATTTCTGCCTTCGGTGGGACCTGAACCCACGACCTTCCACTTGACAGGCGAAGGCTCTACCATCTGAGCTACGAACGATAACATCTAATCCCTTGCGAACGTATATAACGACTTTACTGAAGCCGGTTATTTCGCAGAATGGTGTAGTACATGGACTACTATTTAAACCAAATTGCGAAAAGACGTATTAAATTGATCAAAATGCCCATTTCTACTACACCATTCTGCGAAATAACTGGCAACAGTAAATAGTCTTTATATACGTTCGTAAAGAGATTATATATTGTCCTTCGTAGCTCAGTGGGTAGAGCCTCCGCCCGGCAAGTGGAAGGTCGTGGGTTCAGGTCCCACCGAAGGCAGAAATATTTATTTTCTTTCGAACGTTTCACCATCATATTACTTACAACTTAACTCTGTCTAAGTTAATATACATTTAGATATGGGTATTCAGTATATTACATTAGAAGGTACTACATGTCACAATCATACTACAATTTTGCTATATATATATATATAAATAGAGTTAGATAGATAGATAGATAGATAGATGATAGATAGATAGATAGATGATAGATAGATAGATAGATAGATAGATAGATAGATAGATAGATAGATAGATAGATAGATAGATAGATAGATAGATAGATAGATAGATAGATAGATAGATAGATAGATAGATAGATAGATAGATAGATAGATAGATAGATAGATAGATAGATAGATAGATAGATAGATAGATAGATAGATAGATAGATAGATAGATAGACAGATAGATAGGATAGATAGATAGATAGACAGGGATAGATAGATAGATAGATATTAGATAGATAGATAGATAGATAGATAGATAGGATAGATAGATAGATAGATAGATAGATAGATAGATAGATAGAGATAGATAGATAGATAGATAGATAGATAGATAGATAGATAGATAGATAGATAGATGGATAGATAGAAGGATAGATAGATAGATAGATAGATAGATAGATGGATGGATGGATGGATGGATGGATAGATGGATGGATAGATAGATAGATAGATAGATAGATAGATAGATAGATAGATAGATAGATAGATAGATAGATTATACTTAACGCGCTATAGCCTCAGTAAAACCTCTATGTACGCCCACGAACCGAACTCCGTCCCCGATAATAAAAAGGCCCATCATTGAACATTTCAATACACTATCAAGTAAAATGTAAGAAAAAAGTCTAAATAAAAAAGCAAACTGTATTTCTTTCTTACCAAAATTAAATTAATGAAAGTTAAATTCAATTTTTAATTAAATGGATGAAAAGTAAATCGATGCTCTTTTTAATTCAATGGATTTTGTACTTTGAAACAGATTAAAAATTGACAGATAAAAAAAGTGTATTATACAAATGTTAATACAGAGAATCGATGTCGAAGGATTGAGAACCGACAGATTAAAGGTTCATCTTGGTTTAATTGAGCAAAAATAAATTCAAATTAAAGCCATCTATATAAATTACTAGACTCGTTTAACGTATTAATTTTTTAATTAATTTAATTCAAAATAGTGACGTTAAAATCGTGAGACCAAAAAAATTGCTCTACCCGTACAGACGTCAGTGATAGTTGAACTCTATCGTTTGGTCTCCACAATGTCTGCCTCCATGGCATACCATAGTTAATGACATATGGCAAAATTGGAAGAAGGAGGAGAAATACCAGGTGCATTTTATGACCTGCCATCAATTGCTAATATTTCCAACGTCTCTTCCACAGCTCCAAGTGTCGCTTTCAATATTTATTTCATGGCAACAGAAAATTGAATTTCTTAGTGAAAATGACGTTACCTCAACTCCGAAAATATGTATTTAATTAAATTATAAATATATAATTAATTACATTATATAAATATGCGGCTAATTAAATTATAAACATGCAGTTAATTACATTATAAATATGTAATTAATTTATAAATATTTTGCAGTTAATTAAATCATAAATATGTAGTTAATTAAAATATGTAATTAACTACATATTTTAATTAATACGTTTGTTCTGTTATTGAAGTTGCAAAATATTTATAAAACGAGTGTGTTATGTGTTATTATTTGTGTTGACATATTATGCACAATTGTTTAGTGCATAATCATATGCGTACCTTTAGTTTAGATCAGCGATTATCAACCTTTTACTGCAGCGACCCTAAATAGCCATTTGTATGCAACTCACGACTCTATTCTAAGGTTGGAACATCGATGTTTCAACGATTAATTCGATATATCGATTAAAAATTTGACCGCTTTCTATCGATGTTTGTTCACTGCTTAAGTTCATAAGTTTGGTTTATATACACGTCTCAGAACCATTCGTGTTGTAATTTGCTTTATAAATGCGGTAATTGAACGTACCTAAATCGTGTTTTCGCTTATTTATGAGATGAATTATGTTCCTGATGTGGAATATGATTGTAATTCTTTACTATTAACGGGTTTGAGAAATTTGTAGGGAATATCTAAAATATTTTTAACACATCTCCAAATTTTAAGAAATATTCCTCCTCCTCCTCCCCCCCTCCATAATAAAAACTGTAAAAAAAAATAATAATAATTATCGGCCATCCATAACTCTCTCGTGACATTGCGTCAACCCTCTGGGACTATGATTCATGTCGCTACCTGAGGTCGGGAACCCCTGGTTTAGACGGGCAACTTGAATTGTGAAAACAATATTTTTTAACAGTGCAGGTGTCTTAAATCTTCCGACGCCCATAAGTGGAAACAGACTCTCCAAGTGCATGAAGTCACAGTGGCTACAAAGCCAACTTTGACCTCACTAATGTCATAAACGTCAACGGTGAAATATGTGTTCAAACTCGCCTAGTATTGTTCACTGTATTAATAATTAATGTACATCTAACTCAGCAACTACCTTAGGGTATGTTTATCAAAATACAGGTCCAATCTCTACGGCTGTCTATTAAACAATTCCCCAAAATAAAAGTCTTGCTATATCTTGTACTAACGCGTCTGGATCATCTCGGAGACGTCTGGAGTCAACAATGGCACTGACGCGGTAAATGGATGAAATCCGAATTATTTATATAATAACTCATCCGGGCCACACCAGCTAGAGATGCCCAAAATCATTTATTGATCGAATAACGAACGATTCTGCCCACCTATAAGACATAGGCAAAATTGCCACACTGATTCGGTTAGTGACCGATTCTGCCCATCTCTAATACTAACTATGATCGGCGCATTGAAGAACAAACGGCACATTAAAGAACCAATGGCGCATTGAAGAACAAACGGCACATTAAAGAACAAATGGTGCATTAAAAAACAAACGGCATATTAAAGAACATACGGCGCATTAAAGAACAAACCGCGCATTAAAGAACATATGGCGCATTAAAAAACATACGGCGCATTAAAGAACATACGGTGCAAACCAGCGTAACGGTATTTAACAATAAATGGTTTTCAGATTTCTTTAATTTAAAAAAAAAATCTAATTTTTTTTTTTTTTTTTATCCGATAGAAAATAAATTCCAAATTATTTTTTAGAAGGGTATTTACACGCATTCAATTCACAAGCAGAATGAGCTGGGGAAGTTAATAGAAACGGAATGTTTTTGCACTATTTCAATGTAGACAATTCAAATGGTGTATGTATGAACCAGTACACTGCATGTGTCATGTTAGATTAAATAAATTATGTTGTTACATTATAATTAACATATCAAAATTCGTTGTTTAATTATTTATTTTCAGTAACGTGTGGAATGGTAATTAAAATGCACTTTTGAACAGATATCAGCTCACCATATCAGGAACCTCAGATCAAAACAATCGATGTTTTCATTCAGATCAAATCATTCATGTTTTTCCATCGAAACATTTTTATGGATCGTTTGTAGTGGTTTTTGTTTGTTTGTTTGTTTGGCTTTTTTATGGCGCAAGAGCATCTGGGCTATACTGCGCCAAATTGTAGTGGTTTTTAAATTAGATGATAGAAACGTTACAGCGCTCTGTGGTAACATACCTTGAGTATAAAAAGCCTTTAACCAGGTGCTGCTACTTTATGTAATTTGTTAGTAGGAGTGAAAAGACTGAATTTTCAAGGAAGAATTAAGTAGAGCTGTTCACCAGACACTGTGCAGTGACTGTGAAAAAATTCTTATCAGAGGAAAAAAAAAACGGAGCATCAACGTGCTGTCGAAAAGGGTGAAATGTCCTGGCAAAGCATGCTCGGGAGAAGGGATACGAGCCTGATTGGAATGCTGCAAAAGTTCTTCATACAAATGCTAATTCTCGCCCTTGTAGACTTTTTCTTGAATCTTGGGGAAAACATTTCAATATTGAGGACTTGAGCCATTAACATCTCCAAACCTATACCCGAATCGTACAGGATTTGTACAAAAGATGGGGGAAAACCGGGATAAAAAGGTCAGGGAAAATATGTGTGTGCAGTACTGCTCTGGGGAAACCAGGGGGTATTAATGCAGGGCATTCTCACTGTCTCGTTTTCTTTTTCGACAATAATTTTAGGGGATAATGATTAAACCAATTTTTACTTACAGTATAGATGATATTGTTTAGAGCTACATCATTGTATAATTTTGTCTGCTTATGTATTTTTACATTGCTATCTATGCGGTGTATAACGCATCTTCCCTTTAATAGGAGTGTAACTTTATTACACAAATTCACAACCCATGTTGTATTCAGCGTTTCTTTCTTTTCTTTCCTTTACTTAGAGTAAAAGCTTCATAACGGACACTTACGAATGGCAGACACCTCTACTTAGTGGACAGTTTTCCAAGTATTAGTCCCAATGCTTGCTAGGCCCCATCTCTCCCAAATAGCGAACAGATCTTCATATCCCGAGGTACCCGCTTTTCAGAAGTTTTGCTGTATCAAGTTCTTGCCAAGAGCCTCAGATGTTTAAAGGTATATATATTATTTACGTTCTCTAATTAACGGTATATGTTAGGTGAATTTAAATACGCAAGTTTACTCTCTGTGCTTGTAATTTATTCAGACATTTGTCTGAAAACTTCCAGACAATCCGATATGTGTTTAAAGTTATCGCCTTCTGTTACTGAACGCGAGTGTTTGGTCTCAAGAGTTTCCAAATTTCTAATAGTGTGTTTTGTATCAAACTTGTTTCTTGTGGAGTTGTTGTTATTTTTGCAAAACATCGACCTGCAATATTTCACAGCACAAAGCCAATATTAGCGATTTTACTTCTTGTTTGGAGTTACTGATTCAGTTCAACTTTCATTCGGTGACCAGAGAGCTGTCCATATACTATATGCCCAAAAGTATCCGGACACTTTGGATTTTTTATTTTTTTTTTCGAATTTCTAAAAAACCACTCGGCCAATTGTTCTCTAACTTTGGAGGTATATAGAACATGGCACACTTTACAATAAAGTTTCGGACTTGTGCATTTAGGGGACCACCCACATATTGACAAAGTGAAAAAATATATTGATCACCCTGTATCATAAACAGCTGGAAATTATTTGTAACTTCCAGAAAATATTTAGCCAGATATCCTTAATGTTGATGTGCATTTTCATAAAACAAACATGTATATTCATGAAGATGGAAATGTTTCTTTAAGAAAATTCAAATTTCGTTACAATTTTTTTGCTTATAATATCCACCATTTTCAGTCAAATTTCCCAAAACGTACAAAACATTTGTCAACGTGCAAGAAAAATATTATACTTACATTAGAAATTAATATATTGAATAAACGATGAGATATGAGCATTTGAAGAAAATAATTTTTTACTGCACATGCGCGAAAAATATGAATAATTTTCTTTCATAATTTTGTAGTCAATAGTTTAGGACAACTTAAAAAAAATACCAGTTGGATATCTTGAAAATTCAGAAAGTTATCTACGATATAGTGAGCCCTTTCTCTCTAATTCTCTGAAAGTAGCTAGATGATAAGGGTTTTTTCCATAAATTGTCACATTTCAAATTACCAAACACCCCTGTTCAGAAAATGAAATATTCCAGATTTATGCAAATAAGGATAAAAAGTATCCGCACACCTGATTGTTTTGCTTCTCCTTTACAGAAATCAAAAACCTTGCTTGGTGCAGAATGACCATTGTTGTCCTTGCGCCATAAAAATACAACAAACCAACAAGAAGTCAAAAATTAGTATGAAGTGGGGCCATATTTTGCTGCAATGACGGCTACCACTCTATCTGGGAGGCTATCTACTAGTTTCTGGAATTTTTCAGTGGGAATTGCATGCCATTCTTGCAAAAGAATATTAGTCAGCTCTTTCGCCAATGTGGGGCATTCTGGCCTAGCTCGCAGTCGACGTTCTAATTCATCCCATAGGTGTTCTATGGGATTTAGGTCTGGGCTCTGAGCAGGCCAGTCCAATTCCTCAACATCCATGTCAGCAAACCAGCTCTGTACAGCCTGTGCTGTGTGGATAGGAGCACGATCTTGTTGAAACAAGAATGAACCCACTCCAAACTGTTGCCACAATGTGGGCAGCGTGGAATTGTCCGAAATGTCGAGATAGCCTTCCATCTTCAGAGTTCCCTTCAAAGGAATTAAAGTGCCAAGCTCGAACCATGAGAAACCACCCCAAACCATTATGCTTCCACAACCAAATTTAACTTGAGACACAATACAGTCAAGTAAAAAGCGTTCTGAAAACCAAGACTTTGCAGTTCCTGACGAACTGTCTTTGTGCTGACGTTGCATCCAGAGGCATCTTGAAAATCCGCACGAACTTTTTCCGCCGATTTCATGCGGTTCACTTTCACAACTCTTTTCATCACTCTGCGTTCCCTGTCTACTAGACGGAGTGGTCGACCAAGTCGTAGATTCACCGTTGTAGCCCCAGTTCCTTTTCCACTTTACGATAACAACATTAACGGTGGAACGGGGCACTCGTAACATCACAGAAATCTCACGAGCAGATTTTCCACAGCAGTGACAACCAATGACTTCACCACGTTCAAAATCATTTAGCTCGCCCTTTCCTCCCATTTTACTTTTCTAGCTTTGAAATTATAATTGTTAACTCGTCAGACTTCTTTTATACTTGTCTGAGAGCTAGAAATTTGACGTCACTAACAGAATCCACCACGTAGAGGGGTGTCCGGATACTTTTGATCCTTATTTGCATAAATCTGGAATATTTCATTTTCAGAACAGGGGTGTTTGGTAATTTGGAATATGACAATTTGTGGAAAAAACCCTTATCATCTAGCTACTTTCAGAGAATTAGAGAAATACGGCTCACTATATCATCGATAACTTTCTGAATTTTCAAGATATCCCACTGGTATTTTTTTTAAGTTGCCCTATACTATTGACTACAAAATTATGAAAGAAAGTTATTCATATCTTTCGCGCATGCGCAGTAAAAAATTATTTTCTTCAAATGCTCATATCTCATCGTGTATTCAATATATTAATTTCTAATTTAAGTATAATATTTTTCTTGTACGTTGACAAATGTTCTGTAAGTTTCGTGAAATTTGACTGAAAATTGTGGATATTATAAGCAAAAAATATGTGACAAAATTTGGGTTTTCTTAAAGAAACGTTTCTATCTTCATGAATATACATGTTTGGTTTACGAAAATGCACACAGGCATTAAGCATAGCTGGTTAAATATTTTCTGAAAGTTACAAATAATTTCCAGCTTTTTATGATACAGGGTGATCAAATATTTTTTCATTTTGTCAATATGTGGGTGGTCCCCTAAATGCACAAGTCACCGAAACTTTATTGGAAAGTGTGCATTCAAGCACCTTCTATATATCTCCAAATCTATAGAACAATTGGCCGAGTATTTTTTTATAAATTCGACATAAATTAAAAAATACAAAGTGTCCGGATACTTTTGGTCATATGGTGTATTTGTATAGAGATTCGGTAAGTTTGTCGTATTTTTTTAATGTATATATGTTTATGTATTCTATGATAATATTGTATGGCATGATATGTCAATATGTTAAAAATTGCTGTTTTGAGTTACTTTAAGGGGTATTTATGCGTGGGATT
>QLNU02015270.1:500903-517798 GCA_006491805.2 Dysdera silvatica | reverse complement strand
TTATTGGGATAACAATCATATTATTTTTTTGTGTGCGTTCTCGCACTTGGCGGATTAAGCTTAAGACGGGCGGTGCCAAGTTCTCAAGTCTACCTTCAGTGTGAAAATATTTTTGTATGTTTCATTCTGGTGCCAGGTTTAAAAATTTTCTGACTGTTCGGCAGGTGTTTAGTATTGTTGCTTTTTGCATCTGAATGTATGTGTTGGGGTCAATTTCAAGTATTTCCAAGTTCTTTTGGAGTGTGGTTGGTATTATACCTGTTGCTGATAAGACAAGAGGGATAACGTTTACCTTATCCATACCCCCCATGTCTTTAATTTCCTACCTTAAGTCTTGGTATTTAGTCATTTTTGTGGTGTATGTGTTCTGAATGTTATTTGTGTTGGGTATTGCTATGTCTGTGATGTATGTCGTTTTGTTTGTTTTATCAATTAGGATTATGTCTGGTCTGTTATGTGGTGTCGTCTTGTCCGTTATCACAGCCCTATCCCAGTTATTATTATTATTATGTACAGGTCCGTGAACAGGATTTCAAGACGGGGATTGGTAAAACTGGGGGAGGTGATACAAAAATTTCTCTCATAAGGAAATTGTTTTAAAGCTAATAATATTGTTCAAATGGAGAGTTCGAACCCCTAAATCCCCTCCCAAACTTTGTGCATGGCTTTCACGGGTGTGCATGCACATTCAATAATTTTATGATAATTAGAGTTAGGATCTAATGTCGAGCTCTTACCAAGGCCTAGTTCTCCCAAACGTCTTTAATATCTACCAAAGATACTTCTTTACTAAATTTACTATTATTGATGGTGTAGTGGTGTTGTTACTGTTCTTTGTTTAAAACTGCATTATGGGCTCACCATTCACTGTTGTTAAACTATAAATTTACAGTAAAGACGGGAAAAAAATTCCCGTTATAGTCGACGATGTAGTAATATTAGATAATTAGATAAAAAAAAGTATTATCTATAGATTCACACTTTATAACTGCTTTTATTTAACTATATAACTACTTTTATTTAACAATATTTATAACTATTGTATTTAACAATATTTATAACTATTGTATTTAACAATATTTATAACTACTTTTATTAACAATATTTATAACTATTTAATTATAAGTTATAACTATATTTTATAACCACTATTATTTCTGACACTGATTTTGAAGTTTAGCAAACATATTTATGCTTTTAAATCTTAGCCAGTGTCGAAATAACAGTTTTTATAGAATCTCCTGGTGAAACTTTATATTATTTTGTTATATTTTATAACCATTTAACTATTGTTATAACTATAGTCTGTAACTATTTAACTATTATAATTATAGTTTAAGTTATACGGAGTTCATGCAGTTGAATAACAACTATTAGAAATCGGCAATAGTAGATGAGTTATTCAGCAATAATTACTCAGGGCATGACCGATACGATGAGGCCAGAACACTCACCTTCGCAGGTCACACATTGACTCTTTAAGGTCAACCCCTTCTCAAGAAAAAATACTTTATATAAATTCATTATTACCCTGAATACAACACAAAAAAAACTTCTATTCAATTGGGGGGAGGTGAATTTAGAGGAGAGATTTAGAAGGGGTGACTGACATTTCGTCGTAGGTTGTGGTGAAACACATTTCCCTATAAAAAGAATTTTGAGTCGCTCGCATGGAATCTCAGAAGATAGATCACCTAACGACTATAGTGATGTATGGCTGAACAACAGTCGGCGACCGAAAAGGGGAAAAATGGGGTGTAGGTTTGGACTTCTTATGTAAATCGGGATTTTTTTATTCCCTACGGTGCCGTTACAAAGGGTCATCAATCACCCGAGTGGTCTGGAAGAAAGGAATGAACAGTAAAAGGGTTAAGAATTTTTTCCACAAGGGATTTTCCAGCCGATTCCTCTCTTGTGAAAAAGAGTTCATGCACATAATTGACACGAATGTTGTAAAAATATCTAATGATATAATTATGACGTGATGATGGCACTCTTAATGATCATTTAATGGCATTACTACTAAGTTATAACAGTAGAATTGCTGACACTAACACAATGATTACACTATGGTGATGGTATAATAGTGACACTGTTAATGAAGGTACAATAATTTCATTGTTGGGGATGACATAATTATGGCCCTGTTGATAATGATATAATGATGTCATTATAAGACTTCCGAAAGAGAAAATGGACGAAAAATAGACTGACGAAAAAAAGTTAAAGAAAAGCCTGACCACTTTCAAACGTTTATTCCACCTCGCATGTCCATAATTAAATGTTAGAATATTCCAAATCTGCTCTACATGTTGTCTGAAATAGGATCAACAACTTAACGTTGTACTTAACACAAACTAAGGTAAATTTTCAAACACATCTAAGTATATAGCATCTCGATTGTCTCGATTGTCCAATAGTTATACTGACCACCTTCTGAGTCGATACATTTGAGTTCGATAATTCGTATCTGATTTGACTGACTTTGACATTTGATTTGATTTTGTTTGATTGACTCGCAACTAAGCTTGGTTTTATATAAACGTATGATGGGGTGGGGTCAATCGCCTGTATTGTTCCCATATAGAGAACAACTGTTAATAGTTCTCCTTCGGTTGGCAATAAGAGGCTTAAACAATTACAAACTACCATAGAGTGGTTAATTACCAATAAACAGTGGGCATAAGGAGGAACAATGATTATGTATAAGTAAACATGATTATGCTTACTGTAGATCAAAGTTAGTCGGGTGTTCTTAAATGTTCTGGTCAATAAATTACTGTACGCTTTACTATAATCTATTTTACTAATAACTCTACAGTAGGGCAATCAATAGTGTTATAGTGATTGTAGAGTCATCGCGATTACTAGTAACTGTGAAGTTATCACTCTTATTATCGCATCTACAACAGAATCATCACTACCATTAGTAGTGCTGCATAAAATAATCATCACTGTTATTATTAACTATAGAATTATCACTGCAGTAGTAATTTTACAGAAGAGTTGCTACTGCAACAAGAAATCATAGAACACTGCCTCTCATCATTGTTTCTAGCAACTTTGTGGAGATTATTACAGTAAAACTTCTCTTAACGGGCACCCTCAGATATAATCAGATATAAATTCCCTGACAAGAAACTTCCGAAGTTATCTGAGTGAAGATCTATCGGGGTTTCACTATAAATAATATATTTTATACTTAAGGGGGGAGGTATGTCCTTATCAACTTCCCTACCATGCCTACGCCCACGACGTATTTGTCTAATGACCAATCGAGAGTGTTATGTATAAGCACCATTAGCTGTTGGTCGCTTATATCAGAATTACATCGCTTTAATCTCATTTGGAAAGTAGAGGTGATGACACTGTGACTTTATCAAATCATTCTTTATGCGTCTGCGTGATTTAGGGTCAAAAAGCAGCCCCAATGTGCGAGATGTCTACCTCAATGACAGATGCTGTCCGCTTATCTTTACCGTGGACGTGACCTTCCCATTTAGTCGTGAGCGAAACGAAATATATGAGATAATACCAGAAAGGCGAGGCAAAATCACGTATACAATAGCGATAAAGTCATTTCACAGTTTTAAAGGAAGTAAACAAATTAAATATACTTTTTTTCTGATTTTAGTGGGATTCTATAAATGTGTCTAGACTTGGTTTCCTTTTAAAACAGCAGATGTTTTAGGAACAGCAGTCATTAGACCTATAAATCCATCAATCAGAACCGACAATGGTCATTATTCAAGCTGAAAACTCAGCAAAGAAGAAGAAGAAGAAGAAGAACGCCAGTTTTAAGACCTCAGAGATGTAAAGATATAAATACTACATTTTATTATTGAATAAAATCGCTATTCGGTTGATAATGTTTTTAAAACTTCAAAATATTGCAATGCGCGTATTTAGAATATATTGTTTGATACATTAATTACGTGATAGTATATTAAACAATGTGTCATATTAAATGTACAGAAGGGGCGCCAACTTGAATTAAATATTTGGGGATGCAGGGAAACAGCAACGTAGTTTTTAAAATTATTGGTGGAGACCAAGTATAGCCGTAGTGACAAATTGTGTCCCTGAAAAAGTTTATTTTAGAGGTTTGATGGCCAATAACACCACTTTTTTTTGTACCAATACTATAAAATTATATATCATTGGAAAGGTAATTTAATCAAGATTGTAATGCAATAACATTTATGAATCGTATTTTAATAGAACAGCATTCATAAAGAAGAAAGGTGATATACATAGAAAAAATGAGATATACAAAAATGTTCACCATACCAGTTAATACTTAGTTGGGTAACCTTTAGCCTTAATTACGGCCTTACAACGCTTTCCCATGGAGTGAACCAAGTTCTTTAGTTCTGCAGCTGTTATAATATGAAACCAAGATTGAATTATTGCTTCTGTTAATTGTGTTTTATTGCTGGGTTGCTTCCGACTAACAAGCTTCTTTAGCCGGCTCCATAGATTTTCGATGGGGTTAAGGTCTGGGCTATTTCCAGGCCATTCCAGCAGTTGAATATGATGATCTTGAAACCATTTTTTGCACACACGAGCAACATGACATGGAGCTGAATCCTGTTGAAATATAAATGCTTCATTATCTTGGAAAAGATCACATGCAGAAGGCTGCAGCTTGGGCTCAAGTATTTCATTTATGTATCTTTGGGCATTTATATTCCCATTGATCACGCAAATTCTGCCCACACCTCTTGATGTTATACAACCCCAAATCATAACACTAACTGGGTGTTTCACGGTAGGTGTAATGCACTCAGGATGGAAATCTTCTCCAATTCTTCTCCATACGTATTTTACGCCATCACTACCAAACAGTGAGATTTTGGTCTCATCACTCCAAATTACACTGTCCCATTGTTCCGTTGTCCAGTTAACATGGGTTTTAGCCCAGTTTAATCTTTTCAACCTCTGTTTGACAGACAAAAATGGCTTTTTTCGTGGAATTCTTGCATTTAGACCACATTCATGCAGTCTGCGCCGAACAGTCCTTGCACTTAACTTCACATTGCATTGCGCCATTTCACCTTGTATACACAGAGATGATTTTTTCCTGTCACCTAGGCACTGTCTTTTAATTCTTCTATCATCACTTGCTGTTGTGCACCTTTTTCTGCCTTTACCAGTCTGGTTTTGTAATGACTGAGTCTCCTTATACTTCTTCAAAAATTTAGAAATGCCACCTTTAGTTAAGTTTCCCCCAATATTTCTTCTAATTTCTTCATAACTGTAGCCTTGTTCACTTAATATTACTATTTTACATCGCTTCCTAGGTGACCAGTCAACTCTTTGCGCCATTTCTTTAATTTTATTACGTTTTACAAGCACACTAAATCAAAGAGCACAAAAAAAAAACAACCAACTTGATAGCAATTACAGAACACACTGATAAATGTCCTGTAACCTGTTGGCTCATTGCCAAAACAAGAGAAAACATGATTGGCTCATTGCCAAAACAAGATGACACCTGATTGGCTCTGTAAACACTCATGCTCATTGGCCACATTCAAATGAAGGAAAGCTACTTCATATAAATGTAAGCAAGCTGTGCTTCTTTTTTCTGGTTATTTGGCTATAACTTTTGATAGAATACAGATAATTGAACAAATGTTATTGCATTACAATCTTTATTAAATTACCTTTCTAATGATATATAATTTTATAGTATTGGTACAAAAAAAAGTGGTGTTATTAGCCATCAAACCTCTAAAATAAACTTTTTTCAAAGGGTTTCCACAATTTTGTCCACTACTGTATATTAAGTGCAATTTATACATTGCTACAATATACGTAAATTGAAATTTATTTTAAATTATTGAGTGTCAAATTCACGGGCCCATATAACTCCACGCCTATGCAGGTAAGCCTCAATCGTATACAATTTCTTAGGCTTAGTCTTTAGTCTGAAGTGAAGGGAGGGCTTTGCCGTCACACACATAATTTTATTTAAAGAAAACGCCAGAGACTTAAATTGACAACAACAACAAAATCCCATTTATTTCAATTGTTTGATTATCATTCAAAAAACTTCAAGCCTATGGTGGTGTAATAAAGTGTAGGCGTGTTTATTTTCCCCCGCTCCTAATTTTCTT
The DNA here is from genome assembly GCA_006491805.2 of Dysdera silvatica. NCBI lineage: Eukaryota > Metazoa > Arthropoda > Arachnida > Araneae > Dysderidae > Dysdera > Dysdera silvatica. The sequence continues at coordinate 511,676 of QLNU02015270.1, read as the reverse complement.
TTCCTCCCTCCTAATTTTATTTTCATCCCACTTAATTTTATTTTCCTCCTAAATAAAATTCAGTTATATCTTTACAGCTACAGAAAAAGCATGACTAATAGCAAGTTATGCATTTTCTGTTAAGTCTCCCCCATCAACTATGTCCCACATTTCTTCATTTTTTACTCTCCATAAATTTTTTGGGGGGGCACAGGCCCTGCAAATATTCCCCTGGACGTGTTATGAGCTCCGTGGAGTTGGCGCTCCCCCTGCACCCTATGCCCCAAAAGTCCCTGTACAATTTGGTGAACCATTCGTGGGGTTTATGACTACCCGCCTATAATACTCAGCAATCGAAAGTTACAAGAATAGACGGGCCAGAACTCTTAAACTTATCGTCGAATTTCACATCTGTAGTGTTACGTTATTTATCAGCACCTTTCTAAATGCATGCCAATAACACATTATGAAAGCCATGAAATGATATAAATTTGAACAATTCATTCATATTTTTCATATTCAAAATATTGATATTTCAGGCATAAGTAAAACAAATGTGATCCACATTGAAATCGTCTTCATTTTAAGCTCTCATAAAGAGTCTCTTTCCATTCAATTCTTAAAGGATTCTTCTAATTTTCTTTGCATTTTTAGGATTAGTGATTTAACGATTATTCTATTTTTCTCTGTATATGCTCCTAGCAATTTTGAGACCCTTCAGAACTTGAGGGAGCCTAATATTCTGTAAGTTCAATCGCTATTTTAATATCGTTTATTTACAAATACCCAAGAAACATTATTGAGAAACCTGGATATGAATTTCAAAGAAAAATTTATCCTTTATTAACTAATTATTGCGAGATGACGTAGTGACGTAGCAGTCAAAACAATTATAGGCAATGTTCAAGCAGTGGCATAGGCAGAAAGTTCATAAGGGGGTTATAGGCTTAATGGGAGGGGTTACAGAGCTACAACTCATATATTCCTATGTCAAATGAAAAAAATCCATTGCGATGAGGGGTTACGACCTCCAAAACCTCCCCATGGCTGCGCCTCTGGGCTCAAGTGGGTTTAAAGAAGATCATGTGATGTAGTATTAGAAAAAACAATGTGGCCTAATAATCAAGCCCAATGGGGGGTTGAGCCCTTGAGCCTACCTCTCCTACGCTGTCGCCAGGGCCACATTTATTATTAATGAGCCCACTCTATCCTCCCAACCTAGAGTCAATAACGATCTTAATCTGGCACAGTTCGTGACACAAATCCGACGTGGGTGTTGTGGTATACGAAACTCTATAAAATTTGTGAAAGGAATTAATATGTTTAAACCTGATTCCGGTGCTTTATGTGTATCCTGAGTAAATAATCTGAATCCCAAACCTAAATAACTGCCTAGATGAGGTAAGTCTTCTCGTGGTGCACAAGACGGAAAAGGGGTAAGATATATATAATATATACTGTATACATGCCACAGCACAACACAGACATAAGAGAAGGAATGAAAACAGAAAATGTAACAGAAAACATTCGACTAAGGAAACTTCGATGGTTGGCCATATACTGAGAAGGTAAGAAAACCATCTACTATATAAATAAAAAAAAAAAAAAGAAAGAAAGGGGAAAACAAGGGCTAACAATAGCAGAGGAGGTCCTCAACGATATGATGATTGGCCTCGAATTGATGCCTAGCAATATCCTAGACAGAAAACAGTGGAAGCGTCAATATCAGGCCTCTGACCTCGCTTAAAGGAAATAGAGAGGAAGAAAAGATGAAGACATGCCACAGAGCCTCGAAACACTAAAAACTGACAACATTTCCAACGTTATTTACTGGTAATGTTTCCAACGTCACGTTTCAGCATTGCGTTTCAATGGTGCTGGTAACGCCGTAAACGTCGATTATCTTTTCTCTCTCTCTCTTTTTTTTTTTAATTTCAGAAAAGATAAATAGGTGTTTTTGTTTTTTTTTAAATAGTTTATTTAATAGAATTAATGCGTTTTTTCACAGAAAGAGCTAACATTTTTTCTAATTACAATACATGACGGGCAAAAGATGGGGAAGGGAACAAATGAGTCATCTTTTGCGAAAAGAATTTTTTTACGAAGCTGATAATTTAGAAAAATTGTACCCATGGGGAAAAACATACGGGGAAACTCCCTTTATACCTCGATTGGCATTAAAAAAAATCGAAACTGAAAAACGCTTTGGCGGGAACTTAGTTCGCGGGTTTTTCCAATCGATTTTTCGTTCACTTCCGACGTTTTAAAAGTGACGTCTTTTTTCGGGGAACGACCGCGTCGTTTACTCATTCAGAAGAACTAACCGTATCTGTGGGGTATCTATTAAAGAGTCGTTGACGTTAAGGGTTTTCAAGCGATAAAAGCTTTTTGTTTTGCTTTAGAAGTTCTCAAAGAGATTGGTATTTTTTAAAATTCGCAAATAACGGAGCTCTGAAACGCAACGAATGTTATTCAGGCCACTTGGCCCGGGGCGTTAGAAGCGCTGCAAGGCTTTTTTTTTTTTTTTTTGAATTTTTGAGAAACAAAAACGACCGTTGTTTTGTTGGAATGTCAAGAGCAAATCGCGTTTTATTTTTTTATTTTTTTCAAGAAATGAATTCGATGTTATATATTTTTATGTAATGTACAATGGAAATCATTTATAACGACCTCGTATAAAGGTTTTTTCCACATTAAAAACTCGGTAATCAGCTATTGAGATTTGAAAGCTCGTCAAAATCAAATAAGTGCCGTCCGTTCTTCAATAATACTCAAATAACATTGTTTCAACACAAAAATTTTCTTCTGTACATTTCACTATACAGTGTTACCTGCCAAAAGGGGGCACCTTTATTTAAGGGGCGCTTCCTCCGGTCCCTGGTATATGTATCAACACATATACTCCGAAGCACGGACACCCCTATTTAAGGAACAAAATATCCAGTCCCGTGAATGTCCCTTATCGGGAAGTACCACTGTACATGTTTAGAAATAAATGTACAACTGTATTATTGTACTATGATTTAGATAAAAACATACTTACAACGACTATCTCGGTTTTATAACGATATTTTGCACACTTTATAGCCAATCCTTCTCTTCAAATGATGAGGTCCTGTGTTCGAACCCGCGAATGCTGAATTTTTTTTTTTTTTTTTAAACTGAGAATCACCAGGTAGAAATTACCGTTGAAAGAGTTTTGAAACTTTATATAGCACGAGTTGAAATGTCGTCTTCTACTTTCATCTAATGAAAATACAGTGGAACCTGGTAAAGAGACCACCTTGATAAATTGACCACCTGAATAAAGTGACCACTTTTTATAAGAGAGAACGTAGGGACTTATTCATGCCTATACCAAAGTCTGTCGTGTCTAGTGGCCATCTGTCTATGATGACCATCGCAGTCCAGTCCCAAAAGTGGTCACTTTAAGCAGGTTCTACTGTACATCGTACGGACTACAGTTTGGGAAACACCCCTCTAGATCATCATGCAGATGGTATATTTCATTTCCTTTTCCCATTCTCCATTCGTCTTTAATAATGGCTCGCCCACATTAATAAAAGTATTAAGCCGTGTTCATCGTTGACCTTTCAACTTTCATACTTTGTCCCATCCACGCTATGCTAATAAGATATGTGTTTTTATTTCCTTCTGAATGAAACAAGCCTCAATAATCTGTTCAAGTTACTTCAATTCCTTCTCTTTATGCACACATACGGGACAAAAAAATCAGACGAACTTTTATCTGTGGCGTAATTGAAAGGGGGGCTAAGACCCCCCCCCCCTTTGAAAAATGAAAATTACAAATGACAGCTATGTGCGGTGGATTGGGGTGCGAGTTATAGCGCCCGCAAGACATTGCGGCTCGCTACGCCAGTGACTTGTCTATGAGGACATACACACAAATACAATACAAATTTAAATTGAACAACAATATAAATCAACGTTTATTGGCGTAGTGATACCAGAGCCGATGTTATAGCGTGATTAGATGGTGAAATTTAAATACAAATTTAGTTAGGCGGAATCGTGTTGCATTAAGGGATTTTTACACATAGTTTATAACATACATATATACATTTTGCAAATTGCAGAATGATGTCCGCAAATTGCAGAATGATGGTAGCATTGGATAAAAACTATCGAGTCTGACGAAGCTGACGAAGCCCCTGCTGCCCGAGGGAAGAAAAATTGTTGCAATAATTATATGAAACAATGGAATAACACGAGAGAAAGAGAGAGAGAGAATTTATAACATTTTTTAAAAAAAGAATTCAAGACCGGAAAATTTTTAAGGGTGGAAAATTTCCAGTCCCACATTTCTAGATATGACTGAATAGGGATTTGAAATGATGGACTTCGTTTTCTAATATGAAAGCTATGGAAAATTAATGTCATTTTTCCACAAATTGGAAGGGAGTTGTGACAATCTGCCCACATCACCTAACAATCTAGTTGCATAAGTCTCTATCTATTTACACCAAACATCTAAAACCAACCCTGGCTAGCTGCGAAAACAACTACATGGATAAAGAAGCCAATTAAAATAAACAGACGTAAAGGAGACGTGTCATAAGACTTAAAAGACATAAAACAAAAAGACACAAACATAAAATTAAGCAAGTCCTTCTTGGACCTATGAAAAAAAAAGTCTCCAATTATACAAAAAAGCTTTAGATTAAAAAAAAAATAAGAAAGGTATTAGTTACAAATTATGGACAGAATGCAAAGTAAAAATAAAATAAAAATGTTTGTTTCTAAAACTTGATACGACATCGATGAAGAAGATTATGAAGTAAAGTGCGACCATCCAAACCTATTCGTCAAATCTAAAAACTAAAAAAAATATATATATTATTGCATTCCCGAAGAATGTGATAAGAGAGCAACTCCGAAAACAATATTATATTTCATAAATATTTACATTTGGTTATACATACATATACAGCATGCTGAACCATACACAATTTCATATTATTTTCTGCCACATTTCTAACTTTAGTCCATTTTATGTACAGCAGATTATTAGAAAAATCCTAATTTTATTATATGTATTTATTATTATGTACTAAAACTGTTTAACTATATAAGCAGCTTTTATTTTTTTCCTTTATTTTTGGAATTCGCCAATACAGTACTCTTTGCACTTACGAATTTTACGGCAATTTCTGTTTTATTTAACTTTGCACAGTCTACATCATTTAGAATTTCGAAATTTTGTTCTAAACTCAAAGACTTCTGCGCTTTGAGATTGGGTTTTTACACTTAAACGTTTAAACACTCTTTCATATCGTTCTGCATAAAATACACGTCAGAATGAATCGGCTTTAGACTGTCTCTCAGTATGAAGTTAGGAATGATGGAAATGAAACAATGTAGTTGTCCTACCCTTGTCAAAGTAAATCGGTCCTTTCAACCCTTTTGCATAGCTATCAATTTTCTTGTATAAACGGGGAAACTCCTATGCTTTTGAATAGGGAATCTCTCGGTTTATACATGACAGTTGGTACCTATGCCCTATGACTACCAAAACAAAAGATGTCCATTTTAAGACATGATATTATTTTGGTCTTCTTTGGCGCTCTTTCACTCTTTTCGATGAAAGAATAGAACTCACAAAATCTCGCCCCGGTGGCTTTGTGTGTTGACCATTATTTGGCAATTGTGTTATCCCTGTGAAGGGTAATAATATCTTACAACAAAAATAGCTCTAGTTTGAGCTACTAATACGTGGGTGTCAAATTTATTTGTAATAAAAAATTCCCCACGAAAAACTCACAAAAATCTCGCCCCGATGGATTTGTGTGTTGACCAATATTTGGCAAAGAATAGAACTTGAAAAATTTACATCGCGACAGACTTAGAAAAGCGCGTTTTGTTTGTGTTAAAAGCAAAGAAGATTTTCCAAGGGCCAGTCACTATCGGTTCGCGTTAAACGGTATTTCGTATTAACCGTGTTCATATTTAAAAAATTTAAAGCATGGAAATTCCTATGCAATTTGACGGGAGAAATTTAGGAAGCAGTTCGTGTTAAAAGAAGTTCGCGTTAACGAGATTTCGCCCTATTCTACTTTGTAACATTATTCTTACCGTCAGTCCTAAAGTAAATAAGTTTGTTTTAAAAAGCCAGTAAAGTGTACTCGCGTTTTCACGAACCTCCACTTTACGAATTATTTGTGTTTACGAACAACAAGTTGGTCCCAAAAACTATCCCATAGAACTAATGTTAATTTCGGCGCCAATTTACGAATCGAAATTTCAAAAAACTCTTCTTTTACGAACTCAGTTTCGTCACTTTTCGTCGCATTACAATACGCAGGTTCCGAAGTTTCAGTACCAGAAAGCTCCGAGAGCGATCACAATACAGACGAAGCCTTGGTGCTGGAACTTCATAAGAAGGACCATCAAATCCCTGAAGTCTTGACTTTTTTCAGGACTTTCTGATTATAGATGGCAATGTGCAAGCATGCGCAGAAGTAATATCGGATAATGAAATTGTTAATGAAGTACTGAACGAGAGTACTGAAGAACAATCCGACGAGGAAGTAGAATGCGCCGAAGCCATCTCAAGACCTACGATCAAGGAAGCCAGAGAACGGCTGTCAGGACTGGGTTGTTTTGTTGAAGCAGGTGGTAGTTCTGAGATGCTTGCCAACATTAACTTTATGGAATCGTGTACTTTGCGAAGTGTTGTTATGAAGCAAACAAAAATTACTTACTTTTTTTGAATGTGTAACAAATAAAGGTGAGTGCAAATTGCATTTTTTTCCCTTTTTTAAGGCAATTCCCGTTTATAAACTCTCGATTTTACGAACTTTTTAAGATCTCCACGGGTTGGTAAAAATGCGAGTCCATTGCATTTAGATGAAAAGTTCGCATGAAAAAGTCAGTAGTTATGTAAAGGAGTTTTTATAAAAAATCTCACGAACCCTTTTCAGTGAGGCATGGGCACCACGAGAGGGGGGTGGAATGCACCCCCTTGGCTTATGAAAAAAAGGGGGGGGCGAAGGACTGAATCCACAAGAAACTACAGTCCAACAACATTATTCAATTGGAATTTTTCCTGGAGGCACCTTCCTGGATATAATTCTGGGGGCGTCCATACAGTGAGGTAATTAAAAGGGAGACTAAGCGCGTTTGAAAAATATTATAAACAAAATATTTTAACAAAAAATCATCGAGAATCGTCCTTTTGATCAAATGCACCTTGGAAAACACACATGGGCTACCCCATATACCAATTCTTGAGCCTAAAAGCAAGAAAATCGATTGATGTCTTAATGTGTGTGGAAAATAGTTTTCGCGCTGCAAATTACACAGCTCTTGACTTCGGCTCAATGTCTCAGTAGGCATGCCCAAAGTGAAACTCAAAGTGCGTATGCTCAAAGTGAAACTTCAAGTGCGTATGTCCAAAGTGAAACACAAAGCCCGAAGTGAAATTTGCGTATGTCCAAAGTGAAAGTGCGTATGTCCAAAGCGAAAGTGCGTATATCCAAAGTAAAACATAAAGTGAGTATACCCAAAGTGAAACATAAAGTACGTATGTTCAAAATGAAACTTAACGTGTGTGTATGCCCGAAGTGAAACCGCGTATTCGGTGAAAGGTGCGAAGGAACTGGGGTTTTCTTGCGCTGTAAAAACACAATTCTTCAAGCTTATGAGGTATGTCCAAGAAATGATGGACAACTTCTATTCATATCTTAGTTTCTGAGCTACGTAAAAAGTTCGTTATGCTCTCATTTTAAAGCATTTTGAATGCGCTATATTTTGATATCACATATATTAAGTTCGAACATTAGGAAGACAGAAAAAATTGTAAGTTTTTCTTTCTTTCTCTTATTTTATACACGGTATTCTTATTTATTAATACGCTATTCTTCCTTTATTTTATATACATTATTCCTATAATTTTTTACACTGTTGGAAACATGGATGCAGCCAAAAACTCCATGGGGGGTGGAGGGGGCGTGGTAAGACTGATTCTCTGGTTTAGTTTCGATACTATGTTGAGTGCAGGGAATAATCTGATAAATAAGATCAGTAACTTCAATAAAAAGGTTATTGAAATTTTCATTCTTCGAAACGAGAAGAGAATGTATTTTGTGTACAAACAAACAGAATATTTAATAGTTTTCTAAATTTGTTAGATTATTCTGCGTTGTGTTAAAAATCTAATTTTAAATACAATTCCTTTAAAGCACTACCACACTTATTTGCAACTGATGAACCTCCGTTGAAAGAGTTAAAGTATGCCTACCTAAACTAACAACGCCTCATGAAATTCTGGCTCATTAATTTAGAGGGGCAATTAAATATATTTCTTCAGATGTTATCCGATATTCTATCGATAGATATATCGATATAGATAGTAATTAAATCTGTTAGATGGGCTTCACTGGATTTTCATTGGAGAATTTTCTGATGAATAATGGGTTTTCCGGTAATTTCCCCGCGTTTTATGAGTTCGTGTCTCTCGAGGCAGACTGGTCGTCTGCGTTGTGCCATTTTCGGTGCGTTCCCCACTCTCTTTATCGATTGATAATCGCACCCCGCATTTCTAGGTGCTGTTGCCAGAGCCGCCGACTGATGTTTGATGGTCTGCCTTTTTCACTTTGCCCCTAAAATCAAGTGTGATCTGCTAAGTGGTCTCACATTTGTCTTCATTAGCTCTAACCGTGTGATACCAAGAGAAAAAAAAGCTTGGCGACGAGTTTTAAGCATATAATATGATTATTGAGATGTGAGGAGAGACGGACAGAGAGAGGAAAAGGAAGAGAAAGTGTTAATTGAAATACAAATGGAAACAACTGTAATTAGCCATACTTTTCAAACACATTAGTAAGAAATTATTTCATATATTAAATTTAAGTGCAGGTGTTTCAATCTTAAGTTTGTAAATGAATTTTAATGTAGGCTTAAATTAGAATGTTGATGCAAGTTTGAATGTAGCATTCTGTGTAGGTTTAATAAATTTTAATGTATGTTTATACAGATTTTGCGTATGTTTTAATGTAAACTTTTGTATGTGTTTTAATGCCAATTTTTGTGTATACTTTAAAGTAAACTTTTGCATGCGTTTGAATGTAAACTTTTGTGTAATTTTTAAAAAATATTAGTAAAATCCACAGGAAAAGAATGTGAAAATTTTAACCCTAAAAAAGCTTAAACCTTTCTCTAAAATTTGGCCAATTGGCTACTTTCTGTGCCACCAGCTAACTTCCGCGCCAATCCTTTGTTTCAACAAATCACTTGCTTATAATCTAAAGCAATAGGTGTTCGATCATTCATTTTCCAAATGTGTCTATAATAAATTTTGTATAGTGATATAAATATAAAAATTATAGAAATAATTAATTTTTTTTTTAATCAGTAGGGCAGTACTCCTCAAACTTTGATCGCTCACGGTCCACTTTTAAGCATTCCATTATTTATTTGACAACCGGGAGGGGGTCCTCCTCCCCCACCCCCATTGAAAAAATATATTGCCTGAAATTAAGTTTGCCAACGTATGGTTAATAATATTAAGCACTACTTAGCTACCGTCATACGGACCCCCCACCTCTCCTCCCAAGGATAGACATAACCAAAGTAACCCACGATTTATGTGATTTATTGGTAAGCCGATACACGTATTTATGATTCCGTTAAAGGTAACGGTTCTAGACAAAAATTGGGGCATAAATTCTTTATGTACACGGACGCCGCTGGCGGCTTCGTGCAATATAATAAAATCTGAAAGAGATTCGGGGCATGCCCCCCCACGACCTAGAACCAACAATCCGGCAGAAGAGATTTATTCATCCCTTGAAATATAATTTGTAGATAATTTTAACTTCTTTTGTGGTAAATTTTAAGCTTTTTTATTTATTTTTTTATTCTAAAAAAGCACCAGCTTTGAGCAGAAAATCTCTAAAATCTCCGACCATGTTCTTAAAACATGGGTTGGTTGCCAAACCCACCTGAAACAAAATAATTTTTAGAGTAATGCTATTTGATAAAGAGAGTGTCAGTTACGATCTTATTTTGTCAAATTTACAATGAAAATGACATCATTAACTTAAATAATAATAATAAGCAATGTAGACAGCACGGGTGTATTCAGAGGATTCAAATCTTTCACAAAATGCCGTAAAGTAACGTTTATAACAAGTAAAATTTATAAGACATTCTTTAAATCTCACTAGAACATAAATTCTAGCTACTCCGGCAATTTCTAGTTCAATTTTTCTTCTGAAATTTGATGATGATTCTACGGACCATTTGATAAGCTGCCGCGGACCAGACTTTAAGAAACACTGCCCTAGGGGGATGTGCAGCTTACACTTTTTTTTTTTTAAGAGCTTCTTAAAATTTCTTCCCATGTTTTATCCTCCTCTTCAAGCTCGTTTCCTATAGTTCTCCATGTATTTCTTGAGCTATTTCTCTTTCTTTTCTTCCTGGGAATTCCAGCTTATTTACAAACATCGTTCTGTTTCTTCCTGAGTGCATGTCCTAACTAGCTTTTATTTAATTTTGAATGCGAATATTCCATAATTAATACTAATAAAACTGTACTGTTCATCACCTTTTACTTTCTGTCAGTGCTACAGTGCAATGTAATGAGAATCTACTTTACAATTTCCAGGTTAGGTGGATTTTTATGGCGAAGGACTACAGGTCATACCGCATCAACTCAGAGGGGCGTTGTTGGTCTGAAAAGACATGCTGGTATACAAAGGGACGATGACTGATTCTGAAAATTGATGTTTGTTTGTTTGTGGTTTTATGTCTCAAGGACTACAGTGATCATGC
>QLNU02015270.1:478618-494387 GCA_006491805.2 Dysdera silvatica | reverse complement strand
CATCATGAATTCATTTTTTAAGAAGAAACCGCAAAGAAAATGGACATGGAAACACCCAAATGGGGGAACTAGTGAAATTGACTATATCCTGGCAAACAAGAAATCAATTATTGAAGATTGCAGTGTACTGAACAGATTTAATACTGGAAGTGATCATCGAATGGTGAGATGTAAAGTGCACTTAAATACTAAATTAGAACGACAGAAGCTCATTAGGAAACAAGTAAGTAAGAGGGTGGATCTAATGAAACTGAAAGTAAATACCGAGGCATTCAAGTTGGAATTAAAAAATCGCTTTTCTGCACTGGAAGGACTTATTGATGAAAGTGATATCTCAGAAGCAAATGAAAACATTGTTAAGACAATAGTTGAAACTGCTGGGGAAATTGGTGGTGTAACCTGTAAAAAGCACAATAGCAAATTATCTGAGAAGACGAAACAGCTCATGAAAAGGCGAAGAGATATGAAGGTGGACAATCGAAATACCAGTTCCAGGATTGAGTACATAGAACTTTGTAAAACTCTGCGCAAAAGCATGAAAGAAGACATAAGAAAATTCAATTGTGAGTTAGTAAGGAAGGCCATTGAAAATAACAAGAGCCTTAGGGTTGTTAAAGGAAGTTTATCTGTTGGGAAGAAACACATCATTGCATTAAAAGGAGAGGATGGCACCGTAACAAGAAATAGGGAAGAAATACTTAGAAGAGTTGAAGAATTCTACAAAAAACTATATGAAAGTAACAGTGGATTAAACGAAGACACTGAAATAGTCGAAGGAACAGCTCCTAAAATCTTAAAAGAAGAAGTTTCATTTGCAATAAAAAGTATGAAGAAAGGAAGAGCCCCTGGCGATGATGGTATTACATTAGATATCCTAAAAGAAGCTGGAGAATATGTAGAAGACATACTTGCAAAATTCTTTACCAAATGTCTTAACAGCGGTAACATACCAAACCAATGGGATTCTGCAACAGTAATTCTTTTGCATAAAAAAGGTGATAAAGAGGATTTGAAAAATTACCGACCAATTAGCTTGTTACCTGCTATTTATAAAATCTTCACAAAAGTGCTAACACATCGCCTGCAGAAAAAATTAGATGCAGCTCAACCAAGAGAACAAGCTGGATTTCGAAGTGGATTCAGTACAGTGGACCATATTCAAGTATTAAGAGAATTAATTGAAAGAACACATGAATATGAACTTCCATTGTGTGTTGCATTTATTGACTATGAGAAGGCCTTTGACTCTATTAAAACATCAGCAGTCATCAACTCTTTAAGATCAACAGACATTGAGGATGTGTACATTGACATGGTGAAACGTGTGTATAAAAATGCAAGTGCAAAATTTCGGTTACATAAAGATACCAAAACTATTAAAATTGGTAAAGGTGTGAGGCAGGGAGATACCATTTCTCCAAAACTTTTTACCCCTGTGAATTTTTTACGTCAGCCTATGCGCAGTTTTACGTACTCCAGAATAGTAACATTTTCAGAGCTTGCAGTCAGATGGTTTAGAAGACGTTCTTATTTATCAACATATTCAAAATAAAAATTGACGAGCCCTGAGATGACTTTTTTTTAAATCACTGTTGCACTGCAAATCGATAAAACTACACCTAGTGCCCATATACGCTAGAAAACTAAATCAAAACACGATTGAGGGAAACCTCGTGTTACTTTAGTTCTATAATGTTTTAAGATATTTATTACGAAATGTGAAAATGACGACAGAATAAAATACATAGATCTCTGGCGCAGAGGAAGCAGGGGTGATATTTTTCTGTGAAACAATTTGTACTTTTTCGGGAGCAGGCGGGCCACGGGTTGAAAACCCCTGATGTACGCCATTATTTCTTCACATATAAATAGGACAGTTTTCTTGTGACAAAACTTTATCCTTCGAAATGCCGACCAAAATCAAAACCTTCTTTATTAATGAGCACTTCACTTTATGACGTCGACGGTATAAAATATTGGAGGGGACAATATACCAGTAGAAGGCATTTTGTTTGAAATCGAAGGGGGACATGGAACCCTAACACCAACCTCCGTTAGCGGGGGGGACGGGTCCCCCTGTCCCCCCCGCTAACGGCGCCCGTGGTGGGGGCAGGTTGTATGATGAGCATTGGCTCATGAAATTGATATACTTAGCAGAAAATTTTAAGAATATTAATGGATTAAATCTATCACTTCAAGGAAAATCATCGACTGCTTCTAAAACCAGCGACAAAGTATAAGCGTTTAAAATCAATCTTTGAACGAAAGCAATAGAAAATCGAGATCTAGACAGCTTACAAATGGTAAAAGTACTTAAGAACTTAACAAAACCGAGATTTCGACATACCAGAATATACTTTAAATGAGTTTCATTCTTATATCTGCAAAATTTTCTTTTGTTTCTCCATTGAAGAACTCCATACAAAATAATGAAAAAACCTTTTGGATTGCACACCCATACTTTGCTGTGTCGGCTAAGACAACTTGTCTGACATCGCAGCAGTATGAGTGAGTGCTTAATAGTATCAGGTTCTATTAAAAGAGAGCATTTTCCACTGAGAAGTCACTATCAGAATTTTACTGTCGGCCACAGTACGAATTCAAAATTTAAATAGATAACACGAAAATCACCCCTTTACCTTTTGCAACTACCCATATAAGTGAACCACGAACTCTCTACTTATCCCTATGTGGCTACTGAACCTAACTACCGATCCTGCCTCAATGCAGAGCCAGATATTCGGTTGCAGTTATCCCCAATTCAGTCAAATATTGCTAAATTGGGCAAATCGAAAAGGTACCATCCCTCTTTTTAGCATCTAAGTTATCGTGTTGTGCTTCACCCTTCTTTTGCGATGCCAAGAAAAGTTTTCGCAAATGATGGAAAAAAAAGTTTTAGATGCCATATCTACGTGGGTAACAACATATTATGAATTTACAATACCTGGTTTGTATTTGTTCTTTAATGTTTCTTATCTCACAGTGTAGAGTTTTATTTTGTTTAAATAAGTTTTTCACTTTTTCTTCTCTGAAATTACTGGAGAAAATAACATTTCGAATGAAATACAATGATGCTTTTGAAACCCAAATAATCAAAAATACATTCCATCGTCAATATTGCTGCCATTTGGTTTAGTATCTATGTAGGCGCTAGATGGAAATATCATCGTCATTTTGCAGAAAACGTGTGCAAAACTGGTGTTTTGAACAAACGACATGTAAAAGTTCCTATTTTATGTCAATATTAAAAAATAAGTTTAGATCAAAATTTAAGCTATTTAGAAATTGAAAAGTAATTGATACTTTTGCTAGACCATGAAATATCGACTGACAACTTGAAAAATATAAAGACAGCCAAAAACATATATACGTGCCTTTGGCACAACTGCGATGATAGTACTCCGTAACCCAAAAATTTGAGAATCGTCGTTTTGCTGAAACGGTCGGCGGAAGGTGTTAAAGGTCTTGCATTACAAAACCGCGGGTTTTTTTCCCGCCAAAAGGGATTTTTGCGGGGGGAAAAAAGTGCATGCCGTTTAAAAGAAACAGCAAATTCGTTTCGGTAATATATTTTATCTATGATAAACTGAGTAGGAACTTTGTTAATAATATATGTTTTTTTTCATAAAAAATATATTCTCCGAATTGTTTATTAATTCTCCGAAATATTAGGTAAATTTTTCTCCTCACGCCCTAAGTAGCCTTAAGAAGAGCGGCGAATGATTTTTCTGGTCTTACATATTAAATAAATTTAATAAATCTATCATCATATAATCACCATTGTTATTAAAATATATTTTTATTATTTATATTTAGAAATTATGAAATCCTCCTTATTAACCGTCGTTTTGCATTATTGTTATATTATTGTATCAATTTTTTTCAGGTTATTAGAAGTTTAAATTCATTATTTACATATTTCTGAAATTTAATTTGTTAGTCACTTCTACAATGGGTGGTGGTTTTTTGTTTCGTTCTTAAATTCACAAGATTCTAGAACAAAACAGAGTCAAACATGGATTTTTATTTTAAAGTAAGGAGAGTCAAATACTGGTCCCCAATTTATTAAAAGAAACTAGACTATTACAATATACCAGCCTGGATTATGAAGCTCTTTTGAAGTTTTCTTTTCTTTTTTCTAAAAAATAAAATCTCTTTTTCTTCCAATGTGCCTAATTTTATTAATTCGATAATATTTATTTTAACTTTTTGCGATTTAATTGAAATTGAAGAATCCAGCCGTTCTCATAAATGCTAATTATTAATATTATATTGTAAGAATATTATTATTTTTGTAGATATATTCATTGAAGATGAGGAGAGGGTAATTTTGCATAAATTTTAAGTTATTATTTGCAGACTATTTTGCTACTTAAGCATTATAATTGTTTTACTATTCAAACATCGTTATTGGTTAATTAGTCGTATATATGTTTATTATTTAAATAGTGAAATATTTACAATTGAAATAGTGTAATTTTGTCATTTAAATAATATCGTTTTTTGTTATTTAAAGTGTATTTTTTGCTGTTTAAATAGTATAGTTTGTGCTATCCATAGTATACATTTTAATGTGTACAACGTATTAATTTGCGCAAACAACATTTAAAAATTAATTTTGAAACATTAAATACGTTGAGTTCGACAATTTCTATATAATTTAATATTAAGGCTATATTTCATTTGCAAATACAATATATCGTAAAAACAAAACAGATTGTGTTATATTGAAATGATATAACACATTAGCTCTTTTTTCTTTAATGGTGGTCAGCTTGCAACCAGTAAAGTAACTACAGCTCAAACACAACTGATTTTGTGACAACCAAATTTTTTTCAACGGTAGAATAATGAAACAAAAAATAACAGACTAATTATTATAACACGCGCGTGATCTGAAGGCATTTAATTATTTTTTAACATAAATAATATGTATATCAACAAAATATTTAAATGCCTACAATTAAAATCATTTATCAATAGATTTTAATAAAACAAATCGATGAATAAAGTTATCAAAGTTATTAAAACAATCGAAGCAAAAAAAGTTAGTAAAATACACTTCATAATTACATTAAAGAAAAACTCATGCATACGTAAATACATGTTTCATACTGTATTAGATACATTACATAATATGCATATTTTATTGATAAAAGCAAAGCTTTTAAAATTAGTAGACGAAAATTGAATTTTTGTATTAATTAAAAGAAACTTACCCATTTTTAATGATGAATAGTTGATAATATTCAATTGAGATTTCACTTTCACTGTTCCATAGTCATTTTGCAGTCCATGGGCTACAGAAGGCGGAAATTACATTTTTTTTTCGCAGGCGATAAAGATTGGGATTACACACAAAAATAAAAGCCATAGATTTTCGTATGAATTAAATGGCTTGAAGAATGCATATCATAATCTTGCAAAATACTGCACTGCACCTTTTTTACCAATGATACCACGTGATTAAAGGTTGTCAGCTCTCGGACGGGACAAGAAACAAGTGTTTATGCATTGAGTTGCACTTAAAATTAAGTTTTTCTGAGATCAGTGCGCATTGACAATAATGTCCAGTTTTTCTCAGTGCATCTGGTAATACGTCAAGGCGTCACTTGGCAACCTTTCAAAATCACAAACTGTCCAATGAAAAATAATTTCTGCGTGCACCATTATTATTATTATTATTTCGATTGAATCTGGCAACACGTAATTTTGTTTTCTGGTCGCATGAAACGGAACTCAACTAGCAGACGAAAAACTGCGAATATTTTTGGATTTAAAAAATGTTGCGACGTCGGCTTCCCTTTAACTCAGACGAAGGTCTGAACCATTACGATGTTTGGCCTGTGTGACATCGTAACGTCAGGGATGCATGACGACGTTATTTTCAACAGTGGGACGAGACGCGTGCGAACAGCACCGTGTTTTGGCGAGCGACTGTGACTAAATCCCGCGATCACCCCCGCTCGTATGAGTGAGAAAGGCCTCGGGATTTTCATTCGGAAACAGAAGCGATTTGTAGGAACTGAGTTTCCGGATTGGTGGCGCTGCGATCACGTCGAATTATTAATTTTTTTCCAGTTCCTCCCCCACTTCCCCCATAGGTGTTAACGCTCTCCACATTTCCGGAAATTTGGAATCGTTTCCGGATGGAGTGGCAATTAATCATGTGATAATGAATACCACAACGTGATTAATTGCACTGTGATAATGGATATCGATCAATTATCCTTAATTCTCATAGCTGGGGAGGATCAGCTATAATGATAATGGAGATGATGAATTTTCGGACATTCAAACAAAAGAACGATTTTTTTGTAATTTTATTAAGATAGCATATTAATTAGAGATTTCAATTAATTTCAATTATTTTTAAGTACTGTTTAAAAATTATTTTAGAATTTAGTACATTATTGTTTCATCTAGAAAAAAATTAGGGCAGGACGCATGACCTGACAAAGGACCTTTTTTTTGGGGGGGTGGGGGGCGCTTATAATACACGGATACTCATAACGAACATCCGCTGTTACGTCAGCTTTAATGCTATTAACTCCTTTAACAACGTCTTAACTGATTTAGTTCCTATTGCTGCTTTCTTTAAATTTTTTAGTTTTCGTTTATAGGTAAGAATTTTTTGAAGTTTTTTATTTTGTTCCGAGTGAAGTGTATGCGAGAGGCGAGGGGCCAGTGCGCGTGATTGCGATCTAACGACAGTGTTGCCAGATGGCAAGATTAAAAAATCCCAACTTCATACAAAATAATAATTAAATTAATATAACTATAATTTAGTTAAACAATATCCTATACTATATGCAAGGGCGGACACAGGGGGGAGGTCACAGGGGTCATGACCCCCAAAAATATATTTTTTCACTGTAAAAAATTCCAACTTTCATGATAAATGAAGGGTGTTATTCCAAGACCATGGCAAATTCTGTCCTTAACCCCCCAAATGAAAGTCTGCGTCAGCCATTGACTATATGACAAGTAAGCTTCATATAATAGGGCTTGAAACATGCTCAGCTTAGAGCTTAAAGTAAGATGACCAGACGTCCCGGATTTTCCAGGACAGTCCCGTATTTTTACCCTTTTTTTTTTTTTTAAGTCCCTTAGGGATGTCATTTGTCCCAGATTCGGCGAAAATGTCACGATTTATCCTGCTTTAAAGAATTTTTCTTGCTATAAGGTAATTTGCCACGGGGTAGGGATATTTTCTGTCATTCAAGTTTAGCGTCCCGGATTCAGGACTTAGAAATCTGGTCACCTTAGCTTAAAGACAAATTGATTTTAACAAAAATTTGATCTCAAAAATACGTGGAACCGCTAACGTTTATCGCAGTAGTCCGTGGTTGAAAGTCTGCAAACCTGGCAACAGTGCTTTGTTTACAAATATTCGTCAGCAATCTTGTTTTGCCAAAACCATCAGTGTTATTACGAAAATGAAATGCTGGAGTACAAAATTTTTATAAATCAACAAATTTCATCACGCGTTTTGGATTCTAACGTGGGAATTTGAATCATCATCGGGGAAGGATGGTGCGTTATTTTCCGAGGGTTGGGTGGGACATATGGGCACAAGGGCGGACAAGTTGAAGGGCAGAGCGCTTTAAGTTTTGGAGGGCGTTGCGCCCTTCTATTTAGCTTTGGAAGAAACACTAAGTACATCCATTTTAAAATTAAAAATTGCAAACAAATTTAGGTATATTAATCATATACTTAATGAGAAAAAAGTGAATATATGCTATAAAGCTAAGACTATAAAAAGAGAAAAAGAGAGAGACAATAATAAAGATTTGAAATATTTATTTAAATTTAATTCGTTTTATAAATGCAGAAATAAATCGATGAAAAAACACCCTACCTGATATTTCCTTGTCAACAAATTTCTGATAAAATTATTTTTAGGAAAAATCTGTCTTTCATCAGGCTCTTATAGAGACGTGTCATGAATAAACATTCTTTAAATTGAATGATGATGATTATAGTAACTAATTCATTTGAAAAAAACGGCAATTCTTATTTAGTAAATGGGTATGATGATGATTCTCAATACCACTCCTTGAGTGGGAATGGCCATCCCTATTCTACATCAGTGAATGAGTTTGAAGACTGAGAACGATTCCAAAGAATATATTCTTTTAGAACAGCGATAAAAAAAAGGGTATTATTATGAATGATCATTATGATGATGAGCGATGAGGGTGATTATCACAATAGACGATGATAATTATCATAATAAACAATTATTCATCAAAGTAACTGATTTTTCCTCCACTTCCTGTCTCTAAGCTTAGTAATTCTGCTTGATGAAAAGAATAGAAGTTCTTGGAACGGTGTGGAAAATTTGGCTTGTAATTTAAAAATTTCGTCTCCCTTTTCCGCGCTTTTTATTTTATTTCTTAATTATAATGATTAAATTAATGTGTATAATTAATTTTAATCGGTTAATTAATTAGTTTGATTTGTTGGATTGGGTTAATTATATTAATTGAATTTAATTAATTATATTGATTAATATGATTTAATTAACTATATTAATTGCTTTGATTTAATCAATTGCTTTAAATAGGCTGAATTGTTCGATTATATTAATTAGTTTAATTAAATTCATTTGATTAATCAATTTAACTATATCAATCAGCTTAATTCGATTAGTTTTTTAATTAGTTTTAAATAATTTCTTTTAATACTTTCAGTGTTACTTCCTGTTTTTCGTGTGTATTTCTTTCCCCTCCTCCAGCTTTTCCCTTCTTTTTATATCCAAGCAGTTTAAATTTCAATTTTTAATAAATTTAGTTTGTCGATATATATATATATATATGGAATTAATTTATACAATTAATCCACAAATAAATCGGTAAAACTGCAATTCAACCTAAGCTTAGAAACGCTATTTGTGCTTAAAATTTTTGTTATGACGTCAAAAAATTTCGATAGGCTATATGTTATAGACTTCGTAACAACCACTGACGTACGCAGAGTTGATTCCCAATTGCAATAAAGGTTTTGTATATTTAACATAAGAATACATGGAGTTGTAGTTCTGTGACCCCCCCACCCATTGAGCCTATAACCCCCCTTATGAACTTTCTGCGTACACCTATGGTAACAACGATCCATTCTCAGTGCCGGATAGGTCAAGTAGGCCCAGACCTAGGGTCCAGTGGCGTAAGCAGAAAATTGATATGGGGGAGGGTTATAGGCTTAATGGGAGGGGTTACAGAGCTACAACTCATATATTCCTATGTTAAATATACAAAATTTCATTGCGATGGGGTGGGTTACAACCCCCAAAACCTCCCCTTGGCTACGCCTCTGCTAGGGTTCCGCGATTTTAGAGTCCCGAAGGAATCCGGTGTTAATAAGAATACTACTTTATTAATTGTTATTTTATACATAGGGAGACTTTAAAAGCTTTTCGGTTCAGAAATGAAAAGAGAATACTAGCGATGCTAATAACGGGGCTCTCTTTCCAGTAAGGAGAGCAAGAATTACTCGTATTCTATAAGAACATCATCTAAAATTTGACCCGCACATTAAACTCAATATTGGTTATAAAATGTTTCACACACTAGGATATCGCGTAAAAAGTTAATGGGCACAGTTTATATTGTAGTAGCTGTCAATTTTTTAGCGCCACACAACACTTTTCAAGAGAAAAATTATTCGCAGAGCACTATCGTCTCCCTTATGCTAAAGGCACCTATGTGAATTTTTGGCTGTGTGGCAGGGCAACAATCGGTTTTTGCGGGTTGATGTCCCCGAAATATTCCTGCGGTTAGTTTTTTTGGCATTACATAATTTGTTACACCCTGGTGTTGCAGCGTCCGTGGATTTAATAATCAAGAGATTTATTTGGAGGTCAATTAAAGATAAAAATTTATTTTGATGTTATCGGCGCTGGTATCACTACGCCAATAAACGTTGATTGATATTGTTGTTTGATTTAATCTGCGTAGTGTTCGATTTATATAAATAAAAAAAAATAAACGTGAAAGTTTTTGATCAATTAAAGAACAATTGTTCCAATTTATGCCAAAATTTTTTTAAAACAGTTCAGCTCCCTCCCCTTTACTGTCAAAAATAACATTATCTCCATTTGGGAGAGCTAAAATGATGATTGGGGACAGCCTCTTATGTTTCAAATCTGGGTCTGCTAATTATTTGACTTGTATAGCAATTAATAATATATTAATTATTAATGTGCCAATGGCAAATTTTTGTATTAACTATGTAATCATGTTAATTAAGCCTTGTTAATAATATAATAATGATTGGCTAAATGTAATTAATTAACTCCAATTTCATTTGATTCCAATTGTATTTTTTCGATTAAAAGTTATCTATCTGTAAACTCAATTGCAATGGAATTATACCCAACTCTGATGTTAAGATTGAAATCAGACTTTTTTTTTTCGTTCTTATTGATTTGAAACTTGTAAAAAAACTTAATTAATTTAATTTAAAAAAATTAATTTAAATGCAATTGGTGAATTTTTAATTAATTAATTTTATTTTAATTAATTTAATTTAATTACAGTATTACAGGTGACAAATTAATTTGATTAATTGAATTATTTAAAAATTAATTAATTAATTTAATTTAATTTATTTTAATTAATTAAAATTAATTTAATTCTCGAACCTCGTTTTCCTCTGCTGGTCTTTTTATCTCCGCTGTGAAATGGATTGTAAATGCACTTATTGTTGAAATTATTGGAAATGGTACTACCGCTGAAGAAGTTATTTAAACCATATGGGCGAAGCGTTTTATATTGTATCATCATTATGTTCTCTATGTCCAGTCTCTTTTGTAGGTTTTCTGCAACATCAATAATTGTTGTTGTCAATATTTGTTTTGCATTCATACATTTCCGTTTTTACTGCCATCCTATTCACTTCTACATTCCTACACGCAATTGTCCATATATATATACTCGTGTTTGTTTATGTAAACATTTGTACATACATTTCCAAGTCGATTGTATTTTTATTATTGTAATAACATATTTCATGTATGGTTAATTAATTATCACTTAGAAATTTTATTTAACTAAAGTTCTATAACTCTGTTACTCATGAAGAAGATGTCCAGTGAAAATCGCATTCCGCATCGGTTGTCGTGCGGGTTAAGAAGAACCGAGTCTGATTCTGTGAAAGGGGGTGGTCAAGAGAAAAATATGTTACCTCGTGCACAAAAATCCTTGGACAATTTACAACTTTCCTTAATGAAAAGATATAAGACTTGCACCGATAAAAGGTACAAAACTCGTATCTGTATTAGCGTAGTGCAAACTTGTTTTGACGAAGACTGTGACATATTCTGTTAAATCATAAAGTGTGTTTACATTATAAAATGCAAGATTTGCAATATGGGTTACGTTGGGCAAACAAAGAACAGTCTCAACCTTCGCATTAACCAGCATCGTTCATGACATGAAGCTGTTTAAAAACAAGGAGGACCTTGAACTACCACACTACCCAAAGCACGATTTTAAGAACGTTGACATAACTATTATCGGTGTTGCAGAAAACCTACAAAAGGGATTGTACATGGAGAACATGATGATGATACAATATAAAACGCTTCACCCATACGGTTTAAATAACTCCTTCAGCGGTAGTATCATTTCCAATAACTTCAACAATAGATGCATTTGCAATCTATTTCACATTGTAAATAAAAAGACTACCAGGAGAAAACGAGGTTCGAGAAAGCAAACTCCTTTATAATAACTTCCATGTTCAAGACTATGTTTCAAACATCTTTAAAGAATACAACAAGAACTGCAATATACATTCCGTTAAGACAAATACCTTTGCACTCAACAATAACAAAAAAAAACAAAAAACAAAACAGAAGTATTAATATATTTAATTTCCTTAGATACTAACAACACTTCATGCAAACATCTTATCATGGACTTGATTCGTTCAAAGATTTGTTTAATGAAATCTGATAGGCCACTCCACAACATTAAAGAATTTTGTGTATTGCATTTTAAGCACAAAGTCTTTGACAATATCAATTTATGAGAAGTCTTCGAATAATACAACTACCTTTTCCCTCTCAAAGATCAACTAAATATCAGGTTAGTCTTTAAATACGACATACCTATGGGGAGAAGAATCTTCAACTATAAGGAATTCTTCACCAATATTGATGTTAACTCTTCCGGAATAATATATAAATGCTTAAAACCAGAGTACAGTAAATTTGTGGATAAACACCACAAACACGTATATATGGGAGATCTTGATATCATTGGTAACCCAAACCTACGTCAAATAATACTTAATGGTGCTAATTTTAGACCAATACCAAACATCAACAAAGAGCGCTTCATTCAAAGCATTAATAGAGACTTATTAAAATTCTGCACAAAAATAAGTTCTAAATATTCCTTACCTACAGAATGCTTCTCTGAATGGATTAGTAACGTACTCACGTGTATTCGAAAAATAATTTTGGGTCTTTGCTCAACCAATTACTCAAGTATCAACTTTCGCATTCTTCATAAAGACATCGTAGAGCTAAAACAATCTTTCATCATCACCAGTATTGATAAAGCTAACGGTAATTATGCTATCATGTGCAAAAAATTTTACCAAGAACTACTTCTAAATGGACTCAAAAACTCCTCTACTTATAAGTTATGTAAAGACAATTCATCCACCATAATGAAGCGCAACATTGCATTTAACAAACTACTAAAGACACCGCATCAAAATACTGCTTTTCCATATGTGTTTGCCACCGTCAAATTCCACAAAAATCCTACAAAATTCCATTTCGTCACTTCATGTGTTAATTGCTATAACCATAACGCCAATAGCACCTTCTTTCAACTACTAAGAAAAATTTTACAAGAAATCCATAAGGATAAAGAAAACACCATCTTTATCAAAAACAATATACCTGTCATCAAATTAATTATTAACAGCAGCAAAAATATTTGTGTAATTAATACTTATGACTTTGAAAACCTTTTCACTAGTATTCCCTTGGAAAAGTTAAAATACGTTCTTAACGAATATTACAATAATTTCTCTCACTACCTGAACATAGATGAAAATCATTGGAACAATATTGTAAATTTCTGCATCTTCAATAACTACATTTATGAAGGCAAGCACATCTACAAGCAAATATGCGGAATTCCACAAGAATGTAAATTTGCTTCTATTTAAGCGGATTTATTCCTTCACCACTATGAAAAAAATAATAACGTTGTTTTGTGTAATGTATTTAGATACAAAGATGACATATAACTTTCCATAACCACAGTTTCATCGTTAAACACCTTGATATATATACCCCGAAGAGCTTACACTGGGAAAGACTTCCGACAACGGTTCCAAAGCCAACTTCCTCGATTTGCAAATTACTATTGTTAAAGACCACGTCAATTGCACCATATTTGATAAACGTAGTTGTTTTAATTTCAAGGTGAACTTCCTCACTAAATGGAACAGCAATATCTCTATAGGTGTTCAACGAAATATTTTGATTACACATTGTGTTCGCATTTCCAAAATATGTAACAATATTAACGATACTACCAACAGTCTTGTACATTTTTTTTTTTACTTTACTAAAAAACAATTTCCCCATAAATTTCTGCTTACGTTACCTTAAAGTTATCCTTATTAATCTTAAACGCTGTAAAAGAATTTTAATATAAAGTTGCGCCATATATTTGGCTAATACTTTTCATTTACATTTTCATAACTTCTTCCTCTTTTATTTTCAGTTTCCTTTTCATTCCAAAAAAAATTCCTTACAGCTACTTTCCTCACCCCTTTTAACTTCTGCTACAGCTAATTCTTTAGCCTCCCTGTTGTTTGGCACCAAACTGTTACCAATCCTAAATAATTCCGCCAATAACACCCCCTCCCTCTCTCTTTCAAAATGCCAAAGTGTAAGGTCATGAACTCGAAGAGCTAGGCCCAACGTATCCTTGTAAGTACATGTACATTTTATTACATTTTTATATATTTGAATATTTCTTGCTAACAGTAATGATCTGTAGGGTGATGTCGGGAATAGAACGCTCTTGGGCCGTTTGACATTGGTTTTTAGGGGTTTCGTTGAACGGTTCCTTATCATTTCAGAAACACTGTCTTGCAGATCTTATATACTGTGTCTGGCATACATGTATAACTGTTCCCTTGAAAAAGATTGTACATGCATGCCTAGATTCAATATATTATCATATAATTTCAATTTTTCACTTTCGTCACTAGCGCATTATTTTAAATCGTAAAAATGAAGTGTGATATGCAATAAAGCTACTTGTCATAAACTTGTTTATGCATTTATATTTTTATTACATATGCATGTATATTTTATAATATAATATGCTGTACATACATTTAGGATTTGAAAAATTACCGACCAATTAGCTTGTTACCTGCTATTTATAAAATCTTCACAAAAGTGCTAACACATCGCCTGCAGAAAAAATTAGATGCAGCTCAACCAAGAGAACAAGCTGGATTTCGAAGTGGATTCAGTACAGTGGACCATATTCAAGTATTAAGAGAATTAATTGAAAGAACACATGAATATGAACTTCCATTGTGTGTTGCATTTATTGACTATGAGAAGGCCTTTGACTCTATTAAAACATCAGCAGTCATCAACTCTTTAAGATCAACAGACATTGAGGATGTGTACATTGACATGGTGAAACGTGTGTATAAAAATGCAAGTGCAAAATTTCGGTTACATAAAGATACCAAAACTATCAAACTTGGCAAAGGGGTGAGGCAGGGAGATACCATTTCTCCAAAACTTTTTACTTCAGCTTTACAGATGATTTTTCAGCTGATAAATTGGAATAACAAGGGAATAAAAATAAATGGTGAATATTTAAATCATTTGCGGTTTGCTGATGACATTGTTATTTTTTCAACGAACCCATCAGAACTCCAAGACATGGTACAGGAGCTCTCAACTAGAAGTAAAGAAGTTGGACTCAAGATGAACCTACAAAAAACTAAGATCATGTTCAATAATTTTGTAGAGGAAACAAAAATACAAGTTGACAACATTGAGCTAGAAATTGCTGATTCATATATTTACCTTGGCCAGCTGATTTCAATGGATGGCAACATTATGAAAGAACTCAACAGACGTATTAAACTTGGCTGGAGTGCATTTGGAAGAAACAGTTTTATCCTGAAGGGGAAATTGCCTTTGTGTCTAAAAAGAAAGGTCTTCAACCAGTGTGTATTGCCAGTCCTCTCTTATGGATCAGAGACATGGAGTCTAACAGTTGGAGCAATACGAAAGTTACAGACAACGCAAAGGAGCATGGAGAGGTGCATGCTTGGAATAACTAGGAGAGATCGAAAAAGAAACACTTGGGTGAGAGAGCAAACTAGAGTAGAGGACATCATTGTTAAAGTAAAAGGGCTGAAATGGCGATGGGCTGGGCATATTGCAAGAAGAACTGATCAACGATGGACAACAGAAATTCTGAACTGGATTCCAAGAGACCACCGAAGACCTAGAAAACGTCCTCAAACTAGATGGGTGGATGAAATAAGAAAACAGGTTGGG
Organism: Dysdera silvatica; assembly: GCA_006491805.2. NCBI lineage: Eukaryota > Metazoa > Arthropoda > Arachnida > Araneae > Dysderidae > Dysdera > Dysdera silvatica. Next base: position 478,819 of record QLNU02015270.1, on the reverse strand, counting down.
GTGACGTGGAAGCGAATTGCTCAGGATAGACTTGTGTGGAAAGCATTTGGAGAGACCTTCATCCAGCAGTGGATAGATAATGGTTGAATATGATGATGATGACGTACATTTACACCTATATTACATATGTACTTATATATAATGGTATTAGTTCTTAAAATCCTGTATATGCATGTTCTAGTGTATAGGCCTATATTATTT
>QLNU02015270.1:440587-471589 GCA_006491805.2 Dysdera silvatica | reverse complement strand
TTTTGTCACTGGATGGCGCCACGGTCTAAGAGTGGGGCTTGTGACATCGAATGAAAAGCAATTTAATTCCTGCTTTTAAGTATCTCTATAGACACGGCTCCGTAGGCATTTTTTTTATCGTACTTTTATTTCCTATTCATCGTGTTTTTTGCTTGAAATCTGTGAGTTCGTCAAATTAAACCTCAATTAAATTTATAAATACTAATTGTTTTAATTTTTTAAGCCGCGTAAGAGTGAAATAATTTTAATCTGATAAGCAATCCCTTAAATACTCGCGTTAACGATAATGCTGCCATCTAGTAGAATTGATACGAAGTTGCACTGCATTTTGGAGAGCTTAAGAATTTTTGGCCAACAGTATCAAAAAATTATAATTACCCTGTATATGATAGCAATATGTATATAATTAAAGTTCAACTTTCAAAAAGCTGTAAAAAAAAGAACCACTGCTCAGAATGACCTGAAATTTGAACTGAATATACTCGAAGGAGGGGGGAAACGGTATGGCATAAGCAAAAAGTGTTCCAAATTTTAGCAATAGATAGCGCTTTACGATGCGTCATAACGTAAATGGGTGTAGCTACAAGTGACATTTGAATCGCAATACGATAGCTATGGCGTGCGTTACATGTTAAACCAACTGTACTTTTCAACATGCATGACTGTATCGTTTTCTTTTTTTTTCACTGAAAAAAAAACTTCCAAGTCATTCAACAAGTATGGCACTGTTAGTGGAAAGCCCATCCACCGCGACAAGGTCTTACCACATCGGATAGGAAAAATCTGTTTTTAATTTTCCTGAGGCAAACACCTCATAAAAAGCAACAAAGAAATCGGTTTTTAATTATCGGCAGACTTGCACGAGACATGTTCAATATGCTGTCCACCGTTTTCTCCCACAAGTTGAAACCGATAAACAGCATGTTCCACAACAGATCGGACTGTCTCAGAGGTCACATTGTGAATGTGTTGTGCAATGCGTGCCTTCAATTCAGCTAATTTTTCAATCGGACTACTGAACACAACACTTTTTAGGTAACCCCACATCCAGAAGTCACAAGGATTAAGATCAGGCGATCTTGATGCCCAGGCTGTTGGAAAATGATGGCTGATAATTCTATCATTTTCAAAATGCCTCTTCAGCAGCTGCTTCACAGGTTTTGCAATGTGTGGAGGAGCACCATCTTGCATAAAAATGCTACCCACACATGAATGCTGTTGAAGTGTTGGAACCAAGACCAACTAGATTTACTATAGGCCCGCTCACGTGAATTTCAAGGGTGTCCACACTTTCTTTTGGAGTAATTACTAGGGTTGTTCATAGGGAGCGCCAAATGACAGGTACAAACATGCCATATGCTTTCATGTGTTTGCAGCAGTTAACCGAAGATTAAAAAGGATTTCTGGGTTTTCTATAATTTTTACATAATATTTATTTGTGATAACAATGATAGTTTCTTGTTGTGTTCCATTTAGCCTATTTATATCTGCAGTATTAAGGACACAGTAAGTGTTTATTCTGCATTTTGTTTTTCGGTTACATGCTGTTCTATTATGTAGTTTGTGTTTCCAAGTAAAATTATTTTGGAAAGAATTGCTATTCATGAATACCTGATTCTTTATTTTTATTATGTGATGTATTAAAAATTTGGCTTGTGTCAAAAGTTATTAGAAATCATGTATTCAATATTATACATTGTATTTAATATATACAATATCATACAATGTGTAGTTATATCATCAGTTTATTGTAAATTCATGTGTCAATTTCATTAACTTTCCATTAAAGTCTTTCCAAACAGGTGTCAAGCCTTCTAATTAATTCTTTATTTTATAATTAATTATAATAAAAATAATTAAATTATTAATTAGTTGATTTAAATTCTATATAATTCTGTTTTATTGACCATTAAAATAAAGTCTGCTTTTATATGCATTTTGCAATTTAGCTTTCAGTGTAAACTATCAATTCATTATCAGTTATTAATCATGCCTGAGAAATCATTTCATCCAATAAACCGTCTTCAGTGTAAATAAAAGAGTAGAAAAAGGTATGTAAGATTTAAATTTTAGTTTAAAATTTGTTACGAAAGTTTGTCATATCACGGTAACATCAACGTCGTTGGAAAATAAAATACGATAACTTTTTGAGCAAAAAGCAATATATTTCTGTATGTAATCAGAAACTGGGCTATTAATTGGCATTTATAGTCTGTTAAATTGAGAATATTAACCCAGGTAGCAGGCGCCCTCTGTCGGAGAAAAACTGCTTGAGAGAATCGCCACTGCGAAAATTTGGGGACAGGTTTTCTGTAGCGTTAGGCTCACGTGAGCAGGCCTGTAGTAAATCTAGTTGGCCTTGCTATAATTTCTTTTCATTTAATACCTTAAAGTGATAACATTATTTAATTTGAACTTGGGAATATTTCTAATAGAATATAATTTCGCCACTTAGTGATAATTTCTGTTGTATAGACTGCACCTAAAGTAATATTTTTAAAGATACTTGGTGCAATATAGCTTTGATGCTCTTGCGCCATAAAAAATCTAAACAAACAAACAAACTTAAAGATATCTGCTGCTGGTGAATTTTAAGAACGTGGTAACTTTTTAATGATCATGCATATTTATTAATTAAAATGTACATTGCTGATTAGGCTGAACTTCCGTATAAAAATACACGTTAATTAACTTGTATACTTATTCCTTTAGTAAAAATTAAGAGAGTGTAAATTTCCACAAGTAAGAAAAAAGGGTAAAAAATAAAGGTCAGAAAAATTAATTGAAATATTTCGGGTCTTTTTTGAAATGGGTGAAAACAAACGTAAACATTGTTAAGGTAGTTTTCTCCCACCCAAGTTCCTAGTGTGTCAAAAATTCTCAGTTTATTCCAAAAATTCCCCGAGTATAATTTCCTCGTTTCAATATTCCCGGTTTTTTTGCAACTCTACCTATAACACAGTAGCATTAGCCAAATTAAGGGGGCAACACAATGGTTTCAATGTTAATTCTGTTTTTTTCTACCTTAAGGAATTTTTCATAAAAGTTCACCGTATTATATTTTTAAAAGTTAATTACAGTATTTTACTTCTTATTTAATTTTTAAATAAACTCATTATCCCCAATCTTTGTATCAATTATTCTTTATTAACATGCGTTTGATTTAGTATGTAAGAAAGTGAAAAAGCCTTTTTCTAACAAAACCACAATATAATATTACAAGCACAGACGGATCCGAGTGGACCTCGGATGAGGCCATCTTCCCCACTCACGAACAGTTGCAGGGCTTTTCATGAATGAAAGGCCCTGCATCAGTGTCGTGACGTCACGTGGTGAGAAAAAATTTTCCATCCCTGTAAATGAAATAAGGAATGTAGAGGGTGCATCTACATCCTTTTGCAAGCGTTAATTGTCAAAATTTAATGAAACTATGAAAAGTATTGTTTGTATTAAAGAAACATTAGAAAGATGGACCACAAACGACGACAGTGTATTCCCAGGTGTGTTCAACCGATTTTCTGAAAGCTCTATTGTTATTTGAACTTCTGTCCATAAAGCCCGTGGCAATGGGGAAAAATAATCTACTTTTCTGAATGCTACAATATTTGTCGCTTTACTTCTGCACAATCATAAATTCCTTGATTAGTAAGGGCAAAATTGCGCCTCTAGTGTATTGTAATGTCCAAAAGCGAAGTTATTTTGAAAAGGGAGACTACAGTTAGAAACATAGTGCAAAAAATTCAAGGTACACGGTACTTGTTATGGTTGAACAGTTTAAAAAAAGTAGCAAATTTAGAATCGAAATAAATAAATTTTATATCGAAGATTTGGGATAACACCAAAGATTTAAGATCAAAGTTTGGAGACCTTACACAACTCCAGCTGAGACATAAACCAACTGTTTCAAAGCATATCCGCTTTGTCAGTGATCACTACCATCACCATCCATAAGAATCCTAAATCGAAACTATGCGTGTGTGGTGTCTGTTAGGTTTTTCGTTTTAGTTTATTTAAATTTTCCGTCGTTATCGATCCATGGCGATGCCGTGTCAATAGATTAAGATGGAGGTCCGCGACTTTTTTTAAAAAAATTTGGAGCATAGGAAGGACGCAAAGATGACTTTGTTGGGGATAAATTTGAGAGTGACTGGATTCAGTAGCCAAGGTGGTCGGAAATACATGGAAGATGCTTTCTGCATTGCTGCTCAAGAGACCGAAAATGGAAAAGATCTGGCCTACGCTTTTTTCGCCATTTATGATGGCCATGGTGGAAGAGAGGCGGCCGCCTTCGCCAAGGAACATCTAATGAGCAACATTGTGAATTCTAAAAATTTTTGGTCGGAAGATGATAGTCTGGTTCTTAAAGCAATACGGGATGGTTTCTTGAACACCCACCTGGCTATGTGGAAAGAAGTGGGTAAGTGCTGATAGGTTTGTGGGAAGATGCCCATATAGTGAAAGATTTGCATAAACTTTCTGAGAAAAAAAAAATTTTTTTTTAGGTAAAATTAACGTTTTACTCATAATAACAAAATTCAAATCCCATTCTAATATTGAGGTTGTATAAGAAGATGAAGATTTTAAATTGTTCGAGAGTATTAAAAGAATATGAATTCAACTGTACATTGTATAGCCAGGTGGTAAAAATTAACGGATAATTATAATTTACGAAGTGAGTGTAGTTCACAACATCGATGAGAAAACAGTGTTATGAGCAGTATGTAACTGTGGAGGGAGGGAGCGAGCTGTATTCCCACTTCAAGAATAAAGAACCTTTGGCAACTTTTACAAGCTTTCCACCATTCTGAATGCATATGAGCATAGCGAGTCCGCCATCTTGGAAAGATGGAGATTTTCTGGGTTTTACTTTAAAACAAGGTAACCTTGTCGACTTTTAGCAAATCCTAACATGGCAGACAGGCATGAACGTCATATGTTGACCATTTTGGAAAATCCTGAAATGCGAACAAATTTTTGAACTATTAAAAAATGAAAAATACGTTCCTAATACTTTACTAAAGTGCCCTATAGTCATAGGTGTAGAGTTATTTAGCCTCAAGCCCCCCCCCCTCGGGTTTGATTTCATTTACCACTGTAGAATGTGTGTCTTTTTTTCTGCATACAATAGTTTGGTATTTGGTATCCTAAGCAGCAGAAGTTCAAATTGCTCAGAAAACTGAAGATTCCAGTACAACATGACCTTTGCTATCATTTCACTGAAAAAATAGAAATATTACTTAGGGAAGATGAGGACCTAATTTTGTGCAACATAATCGCAACGACTCTCCATAAAACATAAGGAAGGCAAACTTTTAGAATGAATATAAAATGTGTTCAATAATTTTATAAATAGAAATTAATACAATCTGTATTATCAATTAAGAAATTAATACAATCTGTATTATCAATTAAGAAATTAATACATTTTAGAACCAATTGAAACTGATAGTATATTGATAAGTCGATGTTTCTAAACAATTGAAAATGCATTAATTCATGGGTAATGAGGAGGCGCTCTTTTGCAATATGGTACATGCTTCCATTTTGGCGAGTGTTTCCTTCCATAATTTTTTTTACTTGGATTCCTGTTTTCTCCTACTTGTTTTAATACTACCATTTTTTTTTCTAATTTGAATTCAACTTGTTTTTTTATCTAAATTAATTATTTTTCCATGGATGGCAGATGAGCAAAGTTAAAGGTGTTATTTCGAAAATACAATTGTTTTAATAAGTTTTTATTGTTTTCGATTAAAAAAAAATAACCACAGAGGGTGATACTGCATGTTTCATCACATAGCTTCTTTCTCCTAATTTTTTTGCAGTGTTGCCAAAACCGATCGGCAACGGGCTAAATTAGCTTCTGCGATCTTGGAAATGTTGTTGACCGTAGTTTTTAGGATACATCTGAGTATTTTGGCAGCAATCGTAAAACTATAAAGGGTGTATATGTTTAGGGGAACATTAAATAATTATCTAGAGAAAAAATATTTCTATATAATCAACTATAATTTGCTTCATTTTAACATTTCAGGTGTCTTACCAGATAATCTGATAATGAAATTTAAATTACTCTTAAATCCTTTGAAAAACGCGCCCGTCATTTGATTTAAAATTTTCGGAATCCCCGATGATTTTTCGAGTCTGCCTATGAGTATGATTACTTTTTAAGTTTATACATTTTTTTAAAAACTGCGGCCACCTTATTCTATGGTAATTGCTATATTCTTAATTTATAAATTTTGCAATTTTATTTGATGTTGATTTTTATTTGACTTTTGAACTTGGTTTTTTTTTAGAACATTGGCCAAGAACATCAACGGGATTAACAAGTACTGCAGGAACGACTGCTAGTGTAGCATTCCTCCGAAAGAGCAAACTATATATTGGTCATGTTGGTGATTCCAGAATAGTGTTGGGTTATAGTGATCCTGGTAAAATTTTTAATATACGTTTATGTATTGATTTATGCCTATATATATATATATATATATCATTGCACTGGCGTATACAGGGGGATGTTGATTTGGATTGTAACTCCCACTCCCATTGCAATGAAATTTTGTATATTTATGAATATATGGCGTTGTAGCTCTGTAACTTCCCCTTATGAACTTCCTGCATATGCGTATGTCTAATTGTCGGGATCTTGATATTTTACCTAGATTAGGGTGGTCCAACTTTTTATGCAAGGGTACTTTGACATAGAACCTGTGGGCCGGCCGCACATAGAATCAAATTTCCATATCATAAATTAAAGTGTTTTCAATATATTTAATATTCATAATTATATGTAATTAAATAGAGGATCTCCCAAAATGCTGTAGGCAAGTTTTAGGAGAACATCTGCCAGGTAAACACACATAATAATAAATATTAAATAACATAATATAATAATAAATATAATAAATAATAAAACATAATAGAATAAATTTTACATAGGCAGTGAGAGTCGCAAACGTGATCACACAGTGTGATCAGTAATAGCACCGAGAGCTTGATGTGTACTCGGAAGTGTACTTCAACTAGTAAAAAAAAAACTAAAAAATTATGTGTTGTAAAAAATATACCCCCAAATAATATTGTGTATGTATATTTATGTACTTCAAAGAAATATTTGATTGTGTTTATAGATTCGGATGTATGGCAAGCGAGATCGCTAACAACAGATCATAAACCTGATACTCCCGATGAACAGAAGCGCATTTACGAATCTGGGGGATTGGTCATGAAAAAGTCTGGCATTGATCGTGTGGTTTGGAAAAGGCCAAGAGTGGGGCACCAGGGACCTGTGCGGCGGAGCACGGACTTCGATAAAATTCCTTTTCTTGCTGTTGCTCGTTCATTAGGTACTTATAGATATCTATACAAGATCAAAGTGTTCTTCACATAATACCATTTTTAGTTTTGCCTTATATTGTTCGCTGTTTTAGTTTTATTTGTAACCCTGATTATTTGTTATTGTCCCTGAGATATTCGGAAAAATGCATGATGACAGGTGACTTCATGTTTCTAATAAATAAGCAAACAACTTACCGAATCTATTGAAAGGTTTAAATTTAGATTTTAACTTGGGTCGACCGAAGAAATGCCAGGGGTCCCTTCGTTGAGCCTGGAGTGTCTTGACCGTTATACAAACGAGGACCAGTGCCGGATTTATAAATGGGCAAGTTGGGCACTTGCGCCAGATGCCAGATTTCATGGGATGCAAAAGGCGGAAGTTTTTTTGGGTTTTTTTAATTGCAATTTATTTACCGTAGAATTCTGTCGATCAGCTCTCCCCGAGAAGGCGCCCTCCACCTTTTTTCTAAATCTGAAATTCTGAAAAATTGCGTGAAATAACCCCTGACCCCAAGGGCGGATCCACGAAGGTGGCGTGAACCCCCTGAGAATAATAAATTTACATTAAAAATTATTAGTGGAAAATAAAACTAAACTTACAACTGAATTTTCAAGCTTTGCGCCCTCACTGAAATTTTGTTCTGCATCCTGTCTTTTCCCCCCTTTCCCCAATATCCAAAAAAATCCCAACAATCGTCGTCAAATAAAATTAATTTATTCATAGAAAAATACCAAATGAATGAGGCACCAAATTTTTAGGGGCGCAAAAAAGCAGCGAACTTCACCTTTCTTTTAATTTCAATCTACCCACCGTAAAATTGTGTCAATCCGAACTTCCCGTGAAAGCGTCCCTATACACCTTTTGTCTTCATTTGAAATTCTGAAATAAAAAGGCAGTTTTTATTTCAGTACGCTTTGCCCCCATTAAATATAAAAAAAAAATTTTTTTTTCATCAAATAAACTATATTTATAAAAATATCATTATTATATCTTACAATAATTCACATATGGTAATCATAATTGGGAACTTGTCAAGCAGATGTTACCTGCTTTTTTCCCTGACTTCCCTCAGGGTTTTTCCCCCTGCAAGCTAATAGTTAAATAAATGCCATCCCTTCCCTATCCTCCATGATTTTTCATTCTATTTGAAGGGGCGGAATGACAGAATTTTATTTTGCTGCTACGGTGTGAGGAGGACATGGGTGTAACTAGTTTCGAAATCTGGGAGGCTATTTTTTTTTCTAGGGGAATTAACACATTTTCTAGGCGAGGCTAAACCTTATACCTCAATGCTTAGCAGAAATTTTGTAGGGGTTAGACTCCCTTAGTTATGCCAGTGGAGAGGGGGATGGGGCACCAAAAATCGTTGTACTAGGGCTTTTCGTAGCCTAAATCTGGCCCTAATGAGAACAGAAACAACGCTGTCTTTCTCTGTGTATAAGGGAGTAAGATATTACCAAGGGTAAAGGGAGACAGAGATCATTGTTCCTGTCGTCGTTCACTCCGGGCTAAATGGAGGGACCCTGGTTCGAATCCAGGATGGGGACGGTGTCTCCTTTTCTCTTTTAAAAAAAAAAAAAAAAGCAGCTCCTGCGTGAGCTACTTATATGTGGGTACTGAAAATTATTGTATAATTTCTTGTAAGGTTCAATCGCTGAGAGCGTGGGTATCTAATCCTGAGTTCATTGAACACACCACATTACGGTTCATTCCTATATAGGCTTGACCATGTGTAAATCTCCACCTCGATTTCAGGGGTGGTGTTATCTGACATTGAAAAATAAAGTCAGAACCTCCCCTGGTAATTTGAACCAAATTCTTCGGTGAAAATAATTTAATGTTACAACCAGCTGTAAAAAACAGTGCTGCATCCTGCCGCGCAAAACGTTAGGCCATAAGTTATTCGGGTTTCCGCTAGTTGGCACATGCATTTGATGAACACCATTTCCCTCCATCCAGTCAGAAACAGTTTTTTGCTTTTTTTCAGTTATAACTCTTTCATTGCAAGGGTGCAGTACGTTGAATCATTGTGTAGCTTCACATACTGAAATACCCTTTTTTTAAAAAAAAAAAAAAAATCATTTGCCCCCGAGTCATCATCACCCTCTTTCTTTTGCAAACCTTATAGAAAAGTTAAGAATTTTTTGCGATCCACTGGCGCATGCAGGGAGATTAATTAACGTCATCCCCCATAGTAATGGTATGTATTTATTTTATAAGATTATGTATTATAAGACTATTTTATAAAATGATGTATAAATATATACACAATATGTGGAATTGTAGTTTATAAACCCTTATAGTTTGTATCCCTCCTTATGAACTTTCCGTACACACACTAATGCTATCAATATACTATGGTTTTGATAATCAAAATCATTATCAACAGTCGTTATCTATTCTGGAACATCATCTTCCTAAGTTTCTGTACAACCAGAAACATTCGAAGATTTTTCTTATTTCATCAGAAGACAGATAGTTTGGAATAGATTAAGTGCAATTATTAAAACTCGCAAAAATATGGAAGTAGTAGTCAAAAATATGGCAGTGAAACCTCAGTTTCCACATAATAAATTTGTCCTGTTTCAATTTTTTCCTCAAGTCCCAAATACGAATAATTAATTATTAATTGAATAGAATGACGACATTCCTGCTTTATACGTTTTACTTTTCTTTTAATGTCTCCAAATAAACGCAATTCTAAGGTATCGTTGTAGTTCAAATATTTCGCTAATGCGAACTAACTTTAGATTCAAATTGTTCATACTAACAGGGTTTGCCTGTACTTTATGTATTTGACCTTTTTTTTACATGGAAATTTTTTTTTTAATTTTTAGGAGATTTGTGGAGTTACGATTTCCTCCATGGTGAATTTGTAGTCAGTCCAGAACCTGATGTGTGTGTTGTGACTTTGAACCCAGATAAGGATCGATGCCTGATCATTGCATCGGATGGATTGTGGAACGTTTTATCACCATCGGAGGCAGTTTTGTTGGTTCAAAGTTCAGAACAAGAAAATGAGAACCTGGAGTTGAAGCTTGGCATTACCAATCCAAAGGTAACGTTCAGTTCAGGCCTGTAGTCAGAATACAGGGTCAACTGGGGCAAGGCAAAGGACATACGGGGCACATGGCACCCAGGATTGTTCTATATATATAAATAACCTGATGGGGCAACTGGGGCCCCAGCTTGGCTGTAGGCCTAGTTCAGTTGCTGTATGCTGCTCAACGTTGAAGTTACCTGACCCAGGAGAAAAGAATTCTGGGAAGGGTAATTTCAATGTTGAGCACGTAATGTGTACTCAAACATGTACTTCAGGTTCTGCAGAAGAAAGATTATATGGTTTTGAAATAGCCATAATCCGCTTTTTAACAATTTTAACTGCGATTATGTATTTTTGTTTTGTATAATGTAGTGTTCAGTTTAAATCTTGATGACACTGTAGTCGTTTTAGCACAAAAGCTTCTATTTTTGCCGCTCCAGTGGAATAATTTTTTTGTGGGTACTGTCACATAAAAATGATGAAATTAAACATTAATATTTCTATAGCCCTGCTGTGTGGTAACGTGTTCACCTAGTGCACCGTTAGCTCAAGTTCTACTCCCAACGGTGCAAAGAACACTTACTTAATGATCTCATAAAGACACATTGTTCACTGTAGTCTGGGGTTTGGTTCCCTAGGCCTTAAGAGGTTTGGATTCCTCAGAAAATTGTAGGTCCAGAGGTTTGGATTCCTCGGAAAACAGTAGGTCGCTGCACAGCATGACCACTGTATTCCTTGAGCCGTAAAACCACAAACAAACAAAAATATTTCTATAAATGTGTATGTCAGGCTCGGTAGATGGTCAATAGCCTCGACTGATGTCTGTCTACCTTGTGTGCTGGTGAATAACTAGTGGCTTGGGAATATGGGACAGCCTGGCTGTTGAAATTAAAAGAGAGAGTAATTTTATTTCAACTTCTAATTCAAAATTACATTTTCAGGACACACTTTTGAGTATGCCCGCCAAAGTCCTTGTAAATAGTGCTTTAGAAGAATGGAACAGGCTGAAACAAAGAGCAGACAATACAAGCGTTATCACTATCGTTATCGATCGTCTTGGCAACCCCAAAAGCGTACTTCACCAGGAGCAAGATTTTGTGAGAATGATGTTGGCAACCGACTATTCAGAAGAAAACGAGGAGCTGTTCCACGAGAAGGATGAAAACGTTGACATCTATCATGGGAGAGAGAGAATTTACTATGCTGAGCGAAAAACGGGTAAGCTTTGCAGTTCCGTAACTATTTGATATGGAGATCTATTTGCATTTAGATGTCTTGATTGGATCAGAATTCGTTACACTGATAATTTGTACGATGCAGAGATTGTAATTGAGCAAGATGGACAAAACGCTGACAGTGTTCCATTATTTATTAACGAAACAATAGAGTTTCACCAGGAGATTCCATAACGAACAGTTATTTCGACACTGGCGTAAGGTTTAAAAACACGACGTTTTGGGAGCCAACTGCTCCCTTCGTCAAGTGAAGGCAGAACGAAGAGTTGGTGAAAGTTTTAAAATTATATACCCGTATGTTGGGAATTCCCATCTGACGTCATCTGGTGCGGGACAGTTCCAGCTGGGAAACCGGAACTGTCCCGCACCAAGTGATGGTTTAGATAACATTTACAAAGACAAAAAAATTAGTTTAGGCTTAATATTTGGTAAGATTTGTGCAGCTATGCGATGTATGCGTATGCGGGTTTGACTGTACATATGTGATACAGAGAGAAAACATTACATTTACACACACACAGAGTATTGTATATGTTGATGGGTGTGTGCAAAGCAATTGCAAAAAATAAAGCATGAAATCTTTTTACTTTGTTTTAATTTTGAACCTGAGTGTTATTTAGTATGCATTGAGCTTGCATTAGTTTTGCATATCAAGGCTTGACAAATCCTGTGGCAGAAAGTAGTCACCATGCAAGAACATTACTCACCCCACCTTAATAAGAAAATCCAACAACCTAGTTAGAAAAGATAATTTCCAACTTGCCAGCTGCGAAATGTAGCCGCCAGTGATAACCAAATTTATCGAGCCCCATTAATTATTGTTATGGAATATTTGCATTATATAATAATGGTTCGTTTTTTATATTCTGTTTGTATTTCAAAAGCTTTGTGGACGGAAATTTTCTTAATGTTCTATGCTTTTGCAGAAAATTCTTGCGGGACATTCAGCCATGCAGTGGGTAATGGAAATGATCATTACGGACCAAACTGCACTGACATAGTGCATCACAGGTTGACGAGTAGCCCCTTGCAGTCTCTGAACATATCGCACGAACACTCGCTGTCGACTCAAAAGAGTAAGACGAATGACGGTGGTGGCCATTCTCCATTTCCTAGATGGAGTAAGGGCGCCACTGGTCAAACCAGCCTTTCGAAACTGGCGAGCTGGAGTCGATTAGTCAACAAGCGGAGACTAAGTGAGCCAGTTTCCCATCGAAATGCAGCATGTTCCTCCACATCTTCCAGGTTGAGCTGCTCCTTGGACATTCCTAGTCACCACAACAAGTTCAAACCACCATCCTATTACAAAGATAGTTCCAAAGCTTCGGCAGATATGTTCCTATCTTCTTTTGCAGACCACGAGGACTATGGTTCCTGCGAACTGAATCTTTGTTCCCATAAAGTCTTCGGTGCTGACTCCTTGAAGAGCTTCTCAATGCTAAGACACACCATCAAGCGAAAGTACCCTGGAGCGGAAATCTACTGCCACACCTTTGATTGCTCCAACCACTTGAAGTGCGAGTGCACCATGCCATGGAAGCGGAAGCCGGTGACCAGCAAGTTGAATATCACAGCTTTTAAAGCCATCAACGAGTTCCGATTGTCTCAGAACCGAAGACTCCAGTTTTAAACATTCCACTATGTTTGAGTTCCATCCTTTTAAGCAAAAGAAGACGTATGCAATGGATTCAAGTTTTATAAATTTAGTGTTGTATTTTTGAAACCTGTGATATATGTTGGTTTTATGCTTTATTTACCGTTTCTTGTGCAATAAACGAAAAGAAAGGCACACAGATTATAAACATGTGTAATAGTCCTTATACCAAAGAGAAAAAATAGGTATGGTACAAAATATTCAATTATAATAATATATATATATATACAAACATGTAATTTTTCATGTTCTTATTATTTCAGAGGAATAAATTTTTAAAATCTTTAGACGTTTTTATTCATTTAAACTACATTAGGTGAAATCGTGTCATTGCTTTTCATATGATATGCAAGACTTTAAAACCATTCAAATCTTCAACATGGTAAACTTCGGCTTAAGATTCACCATTCTGTGATGTGCAGCTCCTCCTTGGGAACTCGGGAAAATATCATTTTAACGATAGACGGGTAGACATTCGTAAAATTTATGTTGTAACTTGCTCTTTTCTAGTTACTTCAATGCGATTTTGAAATCTTAAGACTTACAGTGTGTAAAATATAAGCTGAATATTTGTAAAAATAATTTTATTTTACTAAGATGACAATAATGAGAAGTTCAAAAATCAAAATGTTGATTTTGACCACCTTTCTCTACAAAATGCATCACAATTTTTGCGATAGTATAATTTATTTACGAGCATTTACCCTTATTTGCTAAAGATTTACATTTACCCATTTACAGTTAATTTCCCTATATATAATATATATATATATAAGTTTTTTTAAAAGTTTTGAAGAAAACATTTCCAATTAAAGACAAACTTCGAAAATGAAAATACCTATTAGGTTCTCCAGCTCAGTTTTTGCAGCTTAAAGAAACCTTTAGTATACATTCTATAAATGACATAAACATATTGGCATACGCAGAGTGATGTTGGTATGAGTTGTAACCCCCATTGCCATGAAATTATGTATATTTAATACGAGAATATGAGAGTTGTAGCTCTATAACTCTGCTATTGAGCTCATAACCCCCCCCCCCTACAAAACTTTCTGCATATGCCTATCCGTAAACAACTAAGTTTGGTCATCTGATGCAACCCTTGGATGAATCCACATGTTTGAGAAGTGAAAATGGCAAATCTGTTTGGATTTTTTATGGCGCAAGAGCATCTGGGCTATACTGCGCCAAACATGGTAAAATCAAAGACTGTAGAGCAAATCACTTAATATTATAAAATATAGATTTATAAAAATAAAGGTTTTAAATGACCATGACCTTGTTCTTCATCAAAGACCGCACAACATCACTGTTGATGGTTTGCTGTTTCTGATGCACCATTGAGATTTCGAGATTCCGTGGGACCTAATTACAACCGAAAGGTGCCGAGAAAAGATGGATGGTAATTAAATATTATTAACACTTGGTCCAGTATTTTTAAGTGTTGAAGTGTTTTTTAAGAAAAAAAATTCATAAATCTCAACGTTTTAAGTGTCCCAAAAGCAAACTTACAACATAGATAAGAAACAATTGTAGATAAAAATACTAATTCCCATGTAAATAATAACAGTAAATTTCGACAAATTGTCAAGATTAATATTAAATGTAGCCCCCAAAACTAATTGGCTGTTACAGGTTGTGTATGAGTAAATACACAGATAAAAGTAAACCATAATTATACATACAAAAATGCTAGAACTCGTTTTACATAAAAATTAAACACGAATAGTTTTTGTGTACACAGTGTTTAACGATGTGCTTATTTTATTGAGGGTGGTTTATTGTATATTTTTGATGTAATTTTTATGTAAGGCAAGTTCTAGCATTTTTGTATGTATAATTTATCTATTTTTATACAGTGAAATTTTGATAACACAAATTTCCTGCCAAATCGAGGTAATGCTTATTCCCTTTGAACCTCAGTAGCTCAAAAAGTATATAATTTGAAATAAAATCCCATTCCCTTGATTTTAAAATTATCAAGGTTACACTGTATTTGCATATCCATAGTTGAGTTATCATTTATTATATCATCTGAAAGTCTTTTGTTTTATAGAAGTTACAATTTCGGCATTTATTGGTGCAGTATAGCTCAGATGCTCTTGCGCCATAAAAATCCAAACAAACAATTTGACATTTAAACCCTATTTTAGAGATAGATTTAAGACAGTGCAAGCAGTTTTGCTGCACACAGGGCGGCAAATGGTCTAATAACATTTTGTAAGATATTACCCTTCTTAGGGATAACACAATTGTCAACATACAAAGCCACCAGAACAGATTTTTATAATCTTTTCATGGAGAATTTTTGTAGATAGTAAGTTTTCCAACATCCACGCTTGAGAATTCAAGACTATTAATTACTAACTGTAAAAATTCCCCATAAAAAACTATAAAAACCTGCCCCGGTAGCTTTGTGTGTTGACCATTATTTGGCAATTGTGTTATCCCTGAGAAGGGTAATAATATTTTACAACCTTATATATACGCACGCATGGAGAAAGGGTGCGTTGTTTCAGTGCCCTGGTGACCTAGTGGTTAAGGTGGAGATCCTAGTTCAACTCTTGGTCATGATGGTGTCTTTATTTCTCCTATACATAAGCTCTAGTTTGAGCTCAAGCGTAGGTGGTGGAAAAATCATTATTTGGCCTAACAAACACGACGAATGAACAAGTCCACATCTAATTTGTTCGTTTCATCATTTATCATTAAATGCATTTTAATAAATCAAATTAAGAGTTCGTAAGTTCTAAGAAGACTTGTTTCTCTACTACTTGTGTTTAATTAAATTAATATGAAAGAGAAAAGGCATTTTTACCAGCAACATTTAAATATGAAAACTAAGAGAATCAGAATTACATCAAAATGAATGAACTTGTTTAATTGTACAGAGGACTAATACCAAATTCCAGATTATTAAAAGGCATTTAAGATTTTAATTTTCATGTCAAAAAATTTCATTTTTGACTCTCAACTTATGATACCACAAGTACTACTCATAAGCTCCTATGGTTTGTTTATATGTTTTTGTTGAAATGAAATTTTCATTGTCACTATAGTTTTCCCAATATTATGATGAGAAAAAATTATCTACGAAATTCCTTAAGCCAGTTAAAATTAAGTGTTTATCTCTATTAGGCATAGAAAAAGATGTAGACAGGGTGTCTACACATTTGGAAAAGTTGGATATGTCAGGGAAATTTGAAATACAAAGGCCAAAGTCAGGGAAATTTGAAATACAAAGGCCTAAGTCAGGGAAATTTGAAATACAAAGGCCCAAGTCAGGGAAATTCATTGTTATAATAAATAGCTTATTAAAATAATTTTTCTGAACTATGCTTTTCGTACCACATTGCATACTGAAAATTTTGAAAAACTTATACTTTTGACTAAACTTCTTCCAAAAATTACCCTTTTGCACCAAAACTAATATAATTTATATAAAATTATTAAGCCCGTATATTTCTTAGGAGAAAATGTTTGCCAAATGCATTACGAAAACTAGAAAAGTGCTTTTAGCTAAATTTTCTAATCTGTAAGAGATTTTGATCATACAAATCTCTTTTCCTTTAAATAGTCTATATTCATACACACTTTAAATAGAATAAAAGATGAAGCATTAGCTTTGCGATTGTATAGTTAAACTCTTTTAAAATGAATTCAAAAAGGGCCAAATGAAATGTAAATATTTACTCAATACAGTTCTTTTATATTTGCAAATGCACTGCAATTGAGTTATAAATGGTTTTGGGGTGTGCATTAGTAAATTTTATTGTCTTTAAACTTGTTCTGATTACACAAATTTTAATGCATTGTGTGTTGTTTACTATAATTAGCGACTGGAAATCGATTAAGATTTGGTCTGGAAAAGTCAGAGAAGTTTGAAATAGAATTTGGGTAGACACCCTGTGTAGATAATATTAATTATAAAGAATTAATTGATAATTTGCTGAAGAGAGCAAGGAAAAAATATTTTTAATGTAGATTTTATAACTTGTGTAATATAAACGAAAGGTTAAAATTATCGTTTAACTTTTGGAAGTGATATAGAATGTCTTTTTAACTGAGACGTGATGTAAACGTGATGAAACAAACCTTCAAGCATTTAAAATCGCAGAATTTCTAACTAAGAACTGTCATCTTTTTCGGAATACATAAAGAGCTCGCAATAGACGCTTTCTTCGAATGAGGCAATGAAATAACACTGATGAATACATATCGGAGGTGTAGTGGGACGGGAAGGGCTTTCCCACACTTTATTTGTAACTGGAACGATCGTTCCTGCACACAAAACATTAGACTGTGCTCGGGAAAAAATTGTCCTAAACTTCTGATCATTCAAAAAAAAAAGTGATTAAAAGATAGCACACTAATTAACATCGATAAAATTGTTATTTCTCCACCCAAAGCAACGCATTTAAACTCAAATTTTAACGGCCAGAAACAGACAAAAAATGTTTAAATAATTAAGGAATAAATAAAGAAAATTCAGAAATTGTTTAAAAAAATTCTAAAAATCGGTGTACAATTTTAAAATACAATTAAAAAAAATTGTAGGGGCTTTTTCATCGTCCCTTGGAAATCTGAAGCAATGACCGCCCCCACCCCACCTATTATTATAAAGTCAGTCGGAATGCTCCCACTCTTTTATTTTACGACTACAGCACTGCTACGTATGTAAAGCGATAATGATTTTACGACGAAAATTAAATGAACATAAACACTGTAACACACAGCTAACAATTACAGACCATTTTTTGAGCATCTTCAAGTAAAGCAGTGATGGATTAAGGCCGGTGCGGCGGGTGCCATCGCACTTTCCCTTATTGTTGTGGGGTTGTTTTTTTTCCTTATTGTTGTGTTAATTCTTCTTAGAATTCCTAAGCTTTTACTTATTTTGTTTGCTGTTTTATCTATATGGTCATTCCAGTTCAATTGAATTAGCTAAACCGGTTCAGATGAATTAGCAAATCGAAAGGCAAGAAGAGTGAATTTTTAATTCTTCTGGAAACGATTTTTTTTTTTCGCTGGCATGATAGTTTTGTACATTACTCTTAAGTTTTGTTCAGAATTAAAATAAAGGTTTTCTTCACAGATTAATTTCCGCCTTTGCTAAATCAATAAAACGGTCACAAAAATATAGTGGCTGACCAATCCCATGGGTTGGTTTAGGAATCTAGAATATTATATTCACTTATGAACAAAAAAGAATGGGGTGGGGGGGATTATGTGTGGGAAGGTGGCAAAATATCTATGGCACACTGTTGGCCAACAACCCCCAAACTCCCTTGGCTATGCCTCTGAGTATAAGCTATCGTGAATCAGTGGTTCTATTAAAACTAGGATTTCAAATTGTCAAAATCTAAGATTAAATTACAAAACTCTAATAATTATAAATAAAAATCTCTAATAATTAATCTCTATTAATAAAATCTCCAATAAACCAGCTCTAATAATTAACCTCTAATAATTAAATTACAAATTTCTTATAATCTTGTATTATTAAAAAAAAATCAATATTACAGTAAAAACAATGGTTCTCAAGGCGTCGGTCATTCAACATCGAAAGCATAGCATCCATGTTTTGAAAACATCGATAGGGGCGCACCCAGAATATTCCCAAGGTGGGGTCCAATGGTGCAGGCAGGGACATGCCAACGTTTTGGAGAGTTGTGGGGAGAGATCTTTTACGGTGACAAACTGGTGGCGCCATCTATTGCCAGAAATCCACGATAGCTATTATAAAATATTGATTGGATAAATTAATTGTTAATTAGATGTTAATTAGTTAATTAAATAGTTAAAATAAACTGAATTACAAAACAACAACCACTTGAACGATTTCAATTTTACTGATTTCGCAGAGCACCAAGCTTTAAAATCAATGGTTTCACAAAGACTGAAAGAAAATGCACGGGTAAAGAGAGACTAATTTTTTTTAACAATAGATACGCCAGGGGGCACTGTAAAAGCTGTATTATTGACGATATGGTGCTGACATTTATTGACAGAAAATGAAATTAGAATCTAAGTTTCTTTCAGCTTTGCTACATTAGTGGCAATGTTTAATGTTATTCTTGAAATTAAAATTTTAATAGTATTCCTCAATGGTGTGTGTGGGGGGGTAATTTTATCTTTCGCTCCCCTTTTCCAAGACTGGGGACAATAGTCTGAAAATTTTTTTATCGATTTTTTTTTTTTATTAGAGGCCATTTTTGCACTATGGGAGGAGATGAATGAGTATCCAATATATCCTGGTAGTGAACGCCCTCTTAATCTTACAATGATGTATACTGGTTTAATTCCGATAGAAAATGTTGGTAACAAATTAATAAGAAAGGCAGTTATTAGACCAATAAAGATATGAGTAGATAGAATACAATAAAGACATGAGTAACCCAGATTATACCAGTGGCGGCTCGTCGGGTGAAGTGAGTGAAGAGACAACTTCACCTAAAAAAATTGGGTGGTCGAACAGTTTATATATATATATATACATACATATTACTTTTTTATGCAATTGCTAAACAGATATTCCCTTTTTTCCCCCTTAAAAATTTTTTATAGAGAAAATTATTGCAAAAAAAAAACCTATAAAATACTTTTATTGCATGCTGGTTAACGTTTTTATAATTGTGGGAAATAAAGTAAATTAACAAATAAAATTGGATAAACTCCTGTAAAAGACAAAAACAGTTGTTTCCGATTTCAAAATGAAACAAGAATTTTCTTAAAAACTCGCTTCATAAAATAAAGTATAATTTCTTCTTAATACAACCGAACCTCGTTAAGACAAACACCACAAGGGGAAATGAAAATCTGTTCGTATTATCCATAAAGGATAGAAGATCATACTATTAAGTTATTTATCCAGTCTCTGGTTTCCATTTACACATTTTGCTATTATTAATTTATTATTGTATTTCATTATATTTTGTCAGTATCATTGTTATTTTATTATAGCATATACATTTTGTAATAAAAACTACAGAAGTATATAGATTTTGCTTGTTTGTTTGGCTTTTTTATGGCGCAAGAGCATCTGGGCTATACTGCGCCAAGTAGCATGTGCCTTTAACAATAGCATGTACCTTTAACTTGGATATTATGTGTAGTTGATAGATTCGAAAAATCCTTGTTTTACTATATATATATACTATGGTTTAGTAAATATTTATTTACTTGAGTTATTTAGGCACACTGCGTAAAAATATAGTCAGAGTAAAAAACAACAAATTATCACAGTTTGTAATGCTGCTAATAGCATTATGAAACCATTTAACTGTTTAATAACCATTAACTGTACATAACAATAACAATCTTAACTGTTCATAATTAATTTTTTACTCTGACCTTCAAAAATATTTATCTATTCCGGATTACATACTGCACCAAGAAAAAATTTTTAAATTGCAGTAGTATGCTTAAAAAATTCAGTAATTGCAGGTTATTTTCATTTTCTGTCGGTGCAATGTCAACAAAAATCACCGATTTTGTCCACAGTTTCTAGAGAAGCCCCAAAATGTCTCCTACATCGCAAAACGACACACAGTTTGTAAAGCAGTGAAAGTCTCCAACACACTAACAGGATTTTCGTTTGAAGCAGCAGAGTTGTCGATGTCTCCATTGATATTCAAAAAACAGTAATTACTGCCCGATAAGAGGTTTTATTTTGTCGTCAACGGCCTCAATTGTTTCAAAGTCTGTTGAGACACCACACGTCCTGATGATGTTGCCCATTGAGACATATTCATCAAATATAACTGAATTGAGAACGATACCACCACAAGCTTATGTATCAGCTATCAGTAGCGTAGTAATTTAAAACATATGGGACTTAAGTGGTTTTAAAAAAGATTATGTGATGCGGTCATACTTGTGTGCAGAGAGGAAATGGGAAGGGTGGCTGCCAAAAGCGGCATTGTAATCCCAGGCAGGTGTGAAAAAGCCTTAAAGAAAATGTGTTTTGATATCTAACGGGGGGGCTTGAGAGACCCCCCCCCTCTCGTATGCCACTGTCGGCTATAGCTAATAAAATTTTAACACTGGTCGGAATATACGAAATACAAATGAAGAGGGTAAAAGACATTTACCATCTGCAAAAATATTCGCAACGTTTCGAGAACTACTGTTCCCTTCATCAAGCGAAAGTGTCGAGGAAGTGTAGGTGTTCGGTATTTATACCCCAACTTTCATTTATATCGAATTTAACCCTCTCTTCCATTACAATGCCTTTTTCTGTGCCATTTCTAACAAATTTATGATGCCAAAAAATATATTTCAGTTCTTGTCGCATATAAACGCCACCATGGAAATAGTTGTTATGCAGTTGTATATAAAAGTCGCCACTCCTGTATGTTTAGTCTGGTAACTATAGTCCATTGAAATTATCAATGAGCAGCTCTGATCTTACACGGTACGTTTTGTTCGTATTAAATGGAAGAAATTTACCAAGGAACATGGATTATTACTTTGTGTTAAACAGTATTTCATCTTAACCATGTTCATGTTAAAGGAAAAAATAATATTCGGATTTCTATACAATTCGACAGGACTTCAGAAAATGGTTTGTATTAAAAGTAATTCATCTTAAGCATGTTCATTTTAATGAACTGCTATGATTTACTGTATGATTTCGAACTGTAATGATTCGACTGTATTGAAAACTGCAATTGGGAAATACTCATAGTTATGATGTAAATTTTTCTTGATGGACCAGAGTAGTGATGTTATGCATATGAATGTTTATTATTAACATTTAACCAATTACGTTAAATAACAAATACTGTTTGTTATTAAAGTTCTGCATCAAACCTCTGGGCATTTGTCCCAGCCTCTCAAGGCAGATTTTTATTTTTGCAGGAAGGGGGGGGGGGACGTAAAATGCAGAACCCATTTATAACAAGCCCTTTATTTAGCAAGTTTCCGGATACAGAGAGGAAAATTAGGGTTTTATTTGGTATAATGATTAAGCGCAAGACAGTTTAACTGCTTTTAGTGAACAAGCCTTTTTTGGACCCCGGATTTAACGAGCAATTTAAAAAATAAATAAAATGGGAAATCAAACTTTTTGTAAAAATTCCGTCTTTATATGCGGTTGGTTAATATAATTGGTACCGCCACATTTTTATGGATTTGGGAGGGGAAAATTTCCTACTTCCCCTCCCATGGATTTACCTCTGTCAATATACAGCAAACTGCCTCCGTCAATATACAGCAAACTGCCTCCGTCAATATACAGCAAACTGCCTCCGTCAATATTAGAGCATCCAGTACTCCTCCTACACTCGGCAAAATGTTGACAGTTGTGGAGTTTTGGGGCAGCTATGGCCATTGGCATATGCAGGGGTTGATGAAGGAGGTTGAAGGCCACATTACATGAAACTCATAGCCTGTAAGCCCCCCATTGTAAAGCTTTCTCTGTAATTACTCCCCTTATGAACTTCTTTCTGCTTACCCCTATGTCATAATATTTTATAAATTGATTGAGCATGGTGGTGTTTATCCATTTGCTTCAGTATCTCTACCACAATACACACATTTCCTTATTAAGATCATTTCCAAATTCGTGTAATTCATTCAAATTTGACACGGCAGACAATTCAAGTACTGTTGTTTAAGAATATTACAAACTGGCTCCTTGATAAAACAAAATTCTTCCGTTGATCTGGGAAAATTCCCATAAAATACAGAAATCTGGTCTCTAGCCAGATATTCTGACTGAATGAATTTTAAATTAGGCTTCCATCCTTTAAAACATGCAAGGGTCCTTCGATTTAAAGTTTCTGGAACACCTAATTATTTTTCAGGTCAGTGCCTATGTTACAAGGACGGGTAATGTCTTAGGTCGTGCTATGACCTAGGGTTTTGGAATTGTAAAGGAAGCTTAATATTTTTTGCCCATGGAATGCTTCATATACACACTTCAGAAGTTAATAAAATTTTAAAATTCTTGACTGATTTTATTAATTTAATTGAACTACATTAAATGGAATCATGTTATTTCTTTTTGTATAATGTACAAGATTTGGAAATTTATTTTAAATTTTCGTGAAGCAAGCTGACATCCACTAGTTACTGTCCAGGCGCAGAGAGGGACTTATCCATAAATTTCCTCTTCGTGAAGCACAGCCACCACTAAAATTGAAAATAACATTTTAGCCACCACTAAAATATAATTACAATTTTAATTGTCAGCAAAATAAAATGAGCAATTTTAACCACACCATCACCTTTCCACCACTAAAGTAAAATAATATACCTTAGCTACCACCGCACACACCAAAAAATAAATTTTTAGAGAATAGGGACAGGAATTAATATTATATCAATTAACACTGATTGCTGTGTATTATTAATACAGTGAAACCTATATATAAATGATACCGCCTATAACAGTAAACTCGTCTATAACGATAATTACCACAATCCCGTCAAATTTCCTGTCGTATTAAGGTTTATCGAACTTGACTATACGGACAAATTTCTTTTGAGTGAACATGTATATAACGATAGTTTGTTTGAGTAAACTTGTTTATAGCAGTAATTTTGCACTTTTCAAACTTTAGCAGTAGAGGTCGTGCTCATGCGCGACCATATGAGTACTTCTGGGAGGAGGAGGGGGGGCTGAAAAAAATGATTACCTCCTTCCCAAGGCTGTGGAACATTTTTGTGAATGTACAAGATGCTAATATGCGACAAAAATTATTGATGCTACTTCACGATTAGCAATAAGCTAAAAAAGTACCTTATTTTAAAATGCGACTAAAAATTTTGAAAATAACTGTATCGCAAAATCAGACAAATCAAATTTTTGAATGGCGAGGGATTGGGGCTCAAGACCCACTCTGCCTCTCACATGGGCATCCATGGTTGTGCCTAAAACTTTTTAAAGTAATATGGTCTTTGAAAATCCATCAATGCTGAAAAATATTGTATTCACAAGTGCAATGCTATTCTAAAATAGAGAGAATAGTTTTTCTACAGGAAATACTAACAGTTCTTTCGGGAACAAAATAGCCCCCCCCCCCTCTCCTTAAAATGATTTTAGAAAATTAGCAAAATTTTTACACTGAACTGGAGCACTAACTGTTCAACTTTTTCGTTTCCTGTTTTTAGCCATCCAGATTCCTGATCTTTAATAATTTGATTTTCCATATATTTAATAATTTGTTTAACATGATTACACCCAAATTAAGTAACTTTCGTTATACAGGGTATTTGGTTCCACTTTGTCCATATTGATAAAGTGTCTGTAATGATATTTTTCCATTTTGTCTATATCGATAAAGTGTTTATAATGATATTTTTCCTCAGTCTCTTAGAGTGTCTTTGTAGACTGATTTCACCGTAATTACATAATTACACATTTTCATTCATCCATAATTATAAACTTTCATTTAAAAAATCTATGTAGTATTAGTTAAACAGAGTGAAACTAATTTTATGTCATCTACTAGGTATTGCCTGAAACAAAAAAACAAAAAAAAATTCACGATGGCCTCAACGAAGCGATACACATTGGTGGGAAAAACTAACACTTTAAATGGAATGGACATCCGATATTGGATGTAGAGAGATGGATGTCACAGCCTGCTACCGTATGTTTCTCCATGACTAAAAAATTCCTGTCTTTGAGTCCCACCTCTCTTTAAGAGTCTGTAAACGGGTCTTGCTACTGTTCAGTTACCCCATGTCAAAAACCATCTGTTCGAGTGTATAACATCACATCCCAATAGCCAAAGCAAAATTAAATTCATTTCTACTAATCCATTATTTATTGTTACTTGTTCGTGACTTTCTTGGTACTTCAATGCGTAGAGCCCATTTTCGAGCTTTTGCTCATTCCATTTTCTCATTTGAGAACAATAAACAAACAATTTTTGACTTCACCTCGTTTCTTCATGTTTTATGGCGCAAGGCTGCCATGATCATGGTGCACCAGGGTAGATAATTTCCCGAGAAATCTTAATTTCCACTGCCTAGGGAACTACATTTCGGATTAGCGTGGGCAGAATAAAACATGTGCTCTACATTATCATTGGAATCAAATGCGGCTGAATATTATGACAGATGAACACATTTTCTACACCAGCATAAAGCTTCAGTATTATTCGCCTCCAGACAAATAAGGTTTCGATTCCCTCTATGGAACCAAACCCAGATCATTTGCACGCCAGCCAAATGTGTTACAACAGGGGGCTTCATTTAGTTAGGCTAAACTACCACCTCTAATGAATGCACATAGGGAAATAAGATCAAGCAAGCCCAGTAGCTTATTGGCCATAGAAGCTACTTACAAACCCAAAGTTCCCTAGTTCGAATCCAAATCATGATCATTTTTCGTTTTTAGACTATCATTTATTCGTTAACAAGTGATTTAAGTCTGGTTCCAAAATCACAGAAGCCAAAACAAATGTACTGTTTGTAAGTTTCATGGCGCGAGACCAGCTAGGGTCATGATATACATATCTATGTAGGTCCCGGCGTATCATGATATGCCGGGACCTACAATTTCCCGAGGAATCAGAATACCTTATAGCCTACGGAACCAATCGTCAGACTACAATAAACATTTAGTCGGCAAGCGGAGATGTAGCTAGGGAGAGGTTTAGGGGGTTGTAAACCCCCCATCGAAATGAAATTTTGTATATTTAAGTTAAAGATATAAGTTTTTATATTTAAGTTAAGTTTTTTGTATATTTAAGTAATTTTGTAATATATGAGTTGTAGCTCTGTAACCCCTCCCATTAAGCCTATAACCCTCTCCCTTATGAACTTTCTGCCTACGCCACTGTCAGCAAGTGCTTTTTTTTTTTCTCTGGTGACATTGGGAAGTTGAACCTGGGATAATGGTATGGCAGATGAATAAGTTACCACTGCAAGGCGCAAAAACAATGTAAATTCGGCTAATGTTAGAATTTGCATAACTATGACGTACCTTACTAGGCTTCCCGCTCTCCTGATCGAAAACTTTATCGCATAAACGTATCCCACATTCCTGGCGTAACTGCATAATATAGAATCTCATCGTTTCTGAAAATAAGAAGGAATTAAAAAAAGTACAAGGCTTTTTTAGAAATACAAAAATAGATACGTTAATTGTTATGTGAATACTATTTAACGTGAACTAACCAGTATCGGCTGGTGTAGTAGGTTTGGCATAGACGGCGTTTAAGGGGAAGCCTGGTTCGCCAGGAATATCAAATTTGGCAATGGCACAACTGTACATTTCTTGCAATCCTTGATTTTTATTTGAACACTAAAAACGAATAAAACAAAATCATAATTCCTCGATTTCTGCAGTTCTTTTAATGTCAAATAATTAAAACTACACGCTTTGTCACAGAAGTTCCATGATTTTTTTTTTTTAATTTTGTACCTGTGATATTCAAACACAAGAAATGGGTAAAATTCAATCTCCTGGTAGGTGTTCCGAATAGACATGCCCTTGCAAGCATTTTCACGTAATTCACTAAGCGGCAAGACAATGCTTAACAACCCACTGTTTGGCTTGTTGGCGCATTTGTTGTAAGTTACATGAGTGATGTGACAAACATGGATTTCAAGTAGGGAGTTAACATTAAGTTCTGCACAAGTATATCCAAGAAAAGAATGAAGAAATTGACAGAAAAAACATTTTAAGAAAATGTCGCTGAAAGGGAAGTGTCATGAAGATATTGCAGTGGAAAAGCACACTGTGTTGAAAGGCACCTCAGATGAAGCTTTCTCTGCTTGCTTTCATGACCTCCAGACACGGAGGCAGCTGTGCATAGACAACATACAAGGGGTGTTTAATAAAGATTTCCCCTGACCCACTTCTGATTTTTGTAGAAGGCTGAAATTGAGCATACATCATGATACATATCTCCATAAGTAATATAAGTTGCAGCTTTGAACTACTAACAGTTTCTCTTCTACGGGTGCTAACATGGAGTAATGTATGATCATGGAACCAGTTGAATGCAGAGAGGTCATCAGGTTCTTGTACTTGAAAGGCTGCACATTACGGGAGACGTTCGATGAGATGAAATAGACTTCAGGGAGGATGGCCCATCATATGATGTAGTCGAGCACTGTCATCGTCAGTGCGGTCGGACTTCAGTGGAAATGGCTCCCATTCCAGAATGACCATAGTCCGTCATTGATGAAGACACCATCCAGCAAGTGAGGCCGTCATTTTGAAGGAGTGCTGCATACCCATTCGCCAACTAGTCAAGATCAGTACTGGGTCAGTAACACATGTCATCCATGACCATTTCCTCATGGGGGAAAACTTTCTCACGGCAGGCTCTGTGATTGTTAACACCTTCCCAAAAGCAAGAACGAGTCGCATGCTCACAGGGTCTTTTGGCCACGTGTCAAGAAAACCAGGATGACTTCTTCAACAGGCTAATTATGCAGGATGAAACATGGGTCCATTATTATGAGCAAGAGACTAAATTTCAGTCCAAACAATATAAGCACTCTGCCTTATTACCTCCAAAAAAGGCACATGTCCAACCATCAGCGGGCAAGATCATGCTTACGGTCTTTTGGGACCAGCCCAGAGTAGCGATAATGAATTACTTAGAAAGAGGTACCACAATTACTGAGACGCACTACACTCCACTGCTATAGAAATTGTGGAAGGCCATCAAAATTGAGAGCCATGGGACACTGACCAAAGTTGTGCACCTCCAGCAGGATAATGCCCTGGCTCACAACTCGCATGTTGCTCAGACGAAAGCATGTTCCTGTGTCTATGAAATCATTTCTCACCCCCCTTATTCTCCCAACCTCACACCATTGGACTTCTATCTCTTTCCAACCAAAAAGTTATTTTTGAAGGGAAACGTTTCCTAGATGGTGACATGCTGATTTCTGAGGTCAAGTCATGGCTTCTAACACAATCTGCCGACTTCTACAAATGAGGTCTCAACAGCTGCATAACGCGATGAGAGAAGTGTGTGGCTCTTGGTGCTGGCACACAGAGGACTAACAACTGTGCCAAGTTTAGTTTGTCTTAGCCCACAGGAAGTAGGTCAGGGGAAATCTTTTCGAATGAAACCTCATATTTGACAACGTATTTTCGACAATATACTTCGAAAAGACCTAGGACCATTAGTCGGTAAGTTGAATAAATAATTTTTTATGAGCTCAATTCTGGAACTTTCCTGATGAATGTTGTATTTAGGACTTCGTGGAACTATTCGCTGCTCGCTTCACGTTTGGGTGTGGCATTAAGCATAAATTGGCTTCAAGGGTAGATTTTACCGACAGAAGAGGTGTACGGCGATGGGGTCACCTGCTTCGAGTGTGGTGGCAAATTTGTGTATGGAGGCATTTGAAAACAGTGCTTTAGATGAGTGAATTTACTGTGTCAAGGTGTGGAAGCAATACGTCGATGATACGTTTGTTATCCTACCAAGGTCTTCAGTTGCTGATTTTCATCTCTATTTGAACAGCTTGAACCCTCATATTCAATTTACGTTAGAGGAAGAAGATAGAGGTTCATTACCCTTCTTAGATGTTCGGATAAATAGAGATGTGGATGGGCGACTGTTGACTACGGTGTTTAGGAAACCAACACATACTGATAGGTATCTTGACTTTCGTTCTCATCACCCGGCATCACACAAAGCATCTGTCATTAGAGCCTTGCACCGACGAGCCTTTACACATTGTTGTAATGATGACCTTCGCAATGTTGAATTACGACGCAACAAAAGCGTGTTGAAAAAGAACGGTTACCCGACTAAATTTATCGCTCGTAACCAATGTGGTGTTAGTGGTGGAAACAGGAATGTAGAGGATGAGACTAGGAAGACATCAGTGGTTTTGCCATATGTGGCGGGTGTCTCAGAAAAGCTGTCTCGAATTCTCAGTTGTGTGAATGTTAAGACCTACTACAAACCTGTCTACACCCTGCGTGATCTATTACTTAAAGTTAAGGATCGCGTCCCTGAGGAGGAAAAATCTGGTGCTATTTACCAAATACCGTGTGGAGACTGTGACAAGGTGTATGTTGGACAGACGGGAAGATCGATACGTCTACGAGGGAAGGAGCATATGCGTGCGGTAGCTAGGGGAGACGATTCAAACCAGTTGGCTGAACATGTCTTCAGGGAGGGTCACGAACCAGATTGGCATTCGATGAAAATATTACATCAGAATGTGACGAATCTGGGGAGTAGACTTTTTCTGGAATCATGGGAAACCTACGGTTTGAGGAGTCGTGCAATAAACATCGCAAAACCTCTACCAGAACCTTACAGGATTTTTGCAAAACCTCGAGTTGGGGGTGTTCATCTGACATCGTCGGGTGCGGGGGCTTTCCCGGCGAGGGTTTCCCCGATTGGGGTTTCCCCAGCTGGAAATGCTCCGCACCAAATGGCGTCAGATGGGGATTCCCAACATGCGGGTATATAAGCTTAGGACTTTCACGAACTCTTCATTCTGCCTTCACTTGACAAAGGGAGCAGTTGGCTCCCGAAACGTCGTGTTTTTAAACCTTACGCCAGTGTCAAAATAACTGTTTGTTAACCACTTTATCTTGAGAATGCCTCTTTAGTTTATATATTTGCTACGGTTCATAAAAATCCACCGTAGTTTCAATGAAAATTAGAATTAAAATATTTTATATTTAAACCAACTCACCTTTTGCAGCCGTTTTAGACACTCTGTTATGTACAAAGTCAAGTAAATCAATACTCGATCCGCTTCATTCTGAAATATAAATGTGAAAATTCTTTTCTTTTAAAATTTATTTAAACATATTTCAACTGTGATACTTATATCACAGTTATAGTCAGTGGTGTAGCTTGGCCTCAAAAATAGGCCCTCTCTGAGTGTTCACTCCCCCACCCCCATACTTTGAATAAAAAATAACAATTCATATACATATCATTATGAAAACGACAATGATGATATACATATGAACTGTGACGGTTTTATTCGAAGTAGGGGGGGAGGATGGTAAACACTTGGAAAAAGCTCACTTTTAAAGCCATGCCACGCCACTGGTTATAGCAATATATAAAGTTTGTGTTTTACGGTGCAAGGAAAATTAAGGTTATGCTGTGCGGGACCTACAATTTTCAAAGGCAATCCAAACCTCTGTTGTCTAGAAAACCAAGCCTCATTAGTACAGATCGAACAAACCACTCTTTTTTGGGAATATGTATTCCACATTTCTCATTCTTTAAACAGAATGCATTCTATGTGGGCTTGTTTCCATTCTTTGGATATGATTTGGTCCCTGAGAATCGTGCACCTTTGGGCGAAATCAAATTCCCCCCCCCCCCACACTACGGTTGCACACCTTTAGACAGAAAGAAAGGTCTAAACTCATCCCCCACTCTGACTAGCTGAAAGTATAGAACCTAAACCTCCATCCCATGATGTTTTCAGAACCAATGTAACTTATAGACATTTATCCGGAACTGGATAAAAGTTACAGTTAAATGTGATGGACAATCAGGCCCATGCTCAAGATTTCAAAATGTGGGTAAGGGCTTAATTAAAATTAAAAAGGATAATTTTTTTTATTATTAGTAAACATTTTTCAGATACTGTCAAATGGGCAGGGGGGAGGGATTTAAAACCCCAATGCCTCATATACGGTCTGGATAGTATTTCTTCCATAATTTATATACATGGTTGGCAAATTATTTAATGACTGGTTTTCCACATTAACCATAATCTAGTCGAAAAGCTGTAGCGAGAAATCGAATCAGACGTTCTTACGGCA
>QLNU02015270.1:426538-440487 GCA_006491805.2 Dysdera silvatica | reverse complement strand
TCTCATGCCTTTGAAAAAAAAATTATGCATACTGCATTCTTTTAACTTTTTACGTGTAAAAGCAATTATTCATGTGGTTATTCAAACTAATAATTTTTGGGCACTCCACTGCCACTCTTCAAGATCTGCGGACAGAATTATTAGATACGCCATGTAAAAAGCATTTGAAACCTGATATTGTTCAAGTTTATGTTACCTTATGCATAAAAGATATATATCTCAACACAGACATTAAACATACTCATCCTGTATATCGTATACTTGTACTGGCACCCGTTTTTCAATATTGTAGAGTTCAGATATTTTTATTTATTTTATTATGATTAACTCTCTAATCACATTTTAAATACTTTTTTAATCAATGAACTCACCAAAGTATCCCATCAACAAGCATGTATAACTGTTAATGAAAATATATTAATTTTTTGTTAACATAAATTAATAAAGTAAATCTAATCTTTAAAACTTCAAGATAGACTGAAGGCTATGCAACTTAGACCTTGCAATACATGTTAATGTTTAATAAAAAGAAATACAGAAGTCAAACAATTTGAAATGTTGTAAGTATTAATAAGACAGTATTTACCTGCTTCCATAATTTGACTCTGGAATTCGAACAAATATTGAACTCAGCTTCTTCAAAAACTCTTTAGATTTACATTGCCCCTGCTTCTGCATATTTCCATCTACCCCATGGCTTAAAAAAATATCAAAGACAGTTTGTACAGGTATATAATTTTTTTTAACAGCACAAAGATAATTAAGGTTATGTTACACTGGAACCTACGCTTTTACAAAGGATCCAAATCTCTGTTCTCTGCGAGAGCTAATGCCGAAAACGCAGTCCGGTCCGTGATCGCAGACTAAATTGAGATAAGAAATCTTATCTCCATTTGAAGGGATATCATTCTACACTTCATAAGACTGTACCCAGAGCTTAGGAACCCACTCAAAAGAAACTAAACGTAAGTAGTCATTGCTGTGCATCCTATCGACATCGAGTTTCCACGTTAAACCAAGTGGTGAACCACAATCACCTCTCGAGTTGCAGCATTGAATTATATGGTGAGCGAGAGTCACCTCTCGAGTTGCGGCATCAAATCATACAGCGAGTGAGAGTCACCTCTTGAGTGCAAAGGTTAACTCCTGCAAAATTTCGGCTCATGTGTATAATGTTATTTAGGGGTCCCTTCAACAACGTTATTTCCATACCAGAACTGCTAGTGGGCCACAAAAATAATTAGGATAGTTTCTAAACTTCTACTTCCTTGGTACACATTCATTTAACTTTTCATGCATATGTACGACGATCATAAATATGAATGGTAAACAAGGGAGAAACGCTGGTCGGCGGTTAACACATGCCTGGTGTGGAATTTTAGCTTCTGCCATGAGATAGTGAATCTCACAGTGCATCTTGATTGTTCAGAGAAGAAGGAATGTTACACGTCCACGCTTGCACCAAGCACCAGATTGGGTTTAGGGAAGCCATGGGTTGGGTGTTGCCGGTATTTTTTTGCTCCTGAAAGAAACCTTTCTTTTTAAGTGTTTAAAAATATTGCTAACAATGCCAACCAACCATTAATAAAAGGACTCACAGCGGGTCCTTATCCATATTTTTCCTGGTCTGAAATCCGTTGGTTTTAGCGGGTTTCAATAGACAGTGAATCCGCTATTACTTTTTCTGTCTGTATGCAATAAAAAGGGGAAGGCAAAGATCCTCCATAAATACAGGGATGGGAAGTCTGTGCCAAAAAGCGCCAAAACTGTTACCCTGTGCCAAGCTGCTACAAAATCATTATTTTGGACAATTCTGCACCCAAAACTTCTTTTACGTTATTTTTGCTATAAAATAGCTATTTTTAAACACTTCTTAACTGTTTATAGCTGAATTTGGCAACTTTTGCCTGACACGAAAACCTATTTGTTGCCAAGCGAAATTTTTTTTTTTCTGAGAACTAGCATCTATCAGAAGTTACCTTGTTTTACGCATGGCATGTGCGTGATCTTTGTAAAGGTAAGTACCTTGCTTAGATAATAGCAATGACGAGAAACGCTATAAATTAGCTAGATCTGGCTTTTAAGTTTTAACAGTGAAAAGGGCAAGGTGAAGTCTTTTTTGCAAATACAATGATAAGCAGAGACGTAGCCAGGAGGGGGGTCTGAACCCCTCCCTCAGGGTGTTTACAGACCGGGAATTTGGTGTTTAGGGAAATATTAGGGAATTCATCAGAAAGTTAAAATTAAGCAGGGAATTTTAACAAAAGGGTATTTTTAAAATAATTGCTAAAATTCAAAAAGGATTTTTTTCCTTCATTCTCTCGTTTCTTGGCAAAAAAGTCAAGGCAAAAGCGTGCCTAGGAACAGGGTGCGAATTAACGGGGCGGGGGATTTCCCCGGCTCGTGAAAATATATCCCTGGCAAAAGATTTTAATTAACTTCCCTGTCAGGGATGATTATTCCTCCCCCAATGGCATTAGGGAAAAAAAAAACCCCACTCCTTTACTGCTAAACCTGAATATTGAAGATAATAAACCTTAAAAAACACGTGATTTATCAACTGAATAACACGAATATCATATTCTTTAGGGGCCCATTTTATTTTTTCAGCATAAGGCCCATAAAGCTCTTAAACCGGCACTGTTCGAAAGTCATTAGTATAATATAATAAATATTATTCATTAGATTTGTTTTCTACATTATATACTTTAGTATTTTCTAGAATTTTTTCAATTTAAAAAAATATAAAGTGCTATGTATTTAGTGTGGCTATAAATATAATTTAATATAGACGGAAATTAAATTCATTATAATTAAATATATTTTTATTTAATTTTGAAACCAAAAAGTTTAATACTTTTTACTATCAAAATAATTTATAAAACTCTTAGAGTGTATTATACTATAGGCTACTATGATTTTAAAAAGATATCGTTTATAACGACTATCGGTTATAACGACCGAATTTGCACAGTCCCTTGAAGGTCGTTATAACCGATTTTCACTGTAGTTCGAATTTTTTTTATCCCCCTGTAAAAGTTTGATTCGCACCCTGCCTAGGAAGTTGGTTGTTGTAGCTTCAAATAGAGCTGATAACAGAAGTTGGTTGGCATCATGCCAATTTCTAACCCTTTCCCTTTGTTGTAGAAGGTTTAACAAATGTGAACCAAGTGATCTGATCTAAACCAGCGATCCATCCCAAACAGATCCGATTGTTCAAGTATTTAAGTGCATTTTACATCTCACCATTCGATGATCACTTCCAGTATTAAATCTGTTCAGTACGCTGCAATCTTCAATAATTGATTTCTTGTTTGCCAGGATATAGTCAATTTCGCTGGTTCCTCCATTGGGGTGTTTCCATGTCCATTTTCTTTGCGGTTTCTTCTTAAAAAATGAATTCATGATGCTAAGATTTTCAGCTTCTGCAAATTCGATGAGTTGATCGCCACGTTCATTCCTTTCCCCATATCCGTATTTACCAACCGATGTCTCTCCTTGTTCCTGTTGTCCAATTCTTGCATTGAAATCCCCCATGATGAGCTTGATATGTTGTTTCCCTTTGGTGTGTAACTCTTTGATTTCTTCATAAAATTCTTCAACCTCTTCGTCGGTATGGCTTGATGTTGGTGCATATACCTGTACTATCTGAAGTTGGTATCGCTGGGTTAGTTGAACAACGAGCCTCGCTGCTCGATCTGACGTGCTTTCGACTTCAAGAAGGTAGTCTTTAATTCTTTTGTTGATTAAGAAGCCAACACCACTTGTTCTTCCAGTTTCCGTTCCTCTATAATAAAACAAATGTCCACTTTTAAGTTCCACCAACTCTTCACCTTTTCTTCTAACTTCACTGAGTCCTACAATGTCCCATTTGATCTTGTCAAGTTCTTCTTCCAATTCCTGAAGTTTTGCTTCAGAAGCAAGGGATCGTCCATTAAACGTAGCCAAGGTCAATAACAAACGGCAGCCTGGGCCATTCCAGTGATTCTTAGCACCCCCTGCTTTCATGCCACACTGACCGCTGCCTTGATCAGGAGCACTCCAGCACCTGGAGACTAGGGGCCATGGTTTCTGGTGTGTCAACATAATGGAGGAATTAGCCATAATTTCACCACGCTGGCTAGACGGGTTGGTGAATTAGCCCTTCAGCCTATCTGTGCAGCAAGAATTTGCCTCTTGGATGAAAGTATTAAACTTGGGTGGAGCGCATTTCGAAGAAACAGTTTTATCCTGAAGGGGAAATTGCCTTTGTGTCTAAAAAGAAAGGTCTTCAATCAGTTTGTATTGCCAGTCCCCTCTGATCCATAAGAGAGGACTGGCAGTGTGTATTGCCAGTCCTCTCTTATGGATCAGAGACATGGAGTCTAACAGTTGGAGCAATACGAAAGTTACAGACAACGCAAAGGAGCATGGAGAGGTGCATGCTTGGAATAACTAGGAGAGATCGAAAAAGAAACACTTGGGTGAGAGAGCAAACTAGAGTAGAGGACATCATTGTTAAAGTAAAAGGACTGAAATGGCGATGGGCTGGGCATATTGCAAGAAGAACTGATCAACGATGGACAACAGAAATTCTGAACTGGATTCCAAGAGACCACCGAAGACCTAGAAAACGTCCTCAAACTAGATGGGTGGATGAAATAAGAAAAGAGGTTGGGGTGACGTGGAAACGAATGGCCCAGGATAGACTTGTGTGGAAAGCATTTGGAGAGACCTTCATCCAGCAGTGGATAGATAATGGTTGAATATGATGATGATATATATATATAGAGAGAGAGAGAGAGAGTGAAAATCGGTTATAACGACCTCCAAGGGACCGTGCAAATTCGGTCGTTATAAATGATATCTTTTCAAAATTATAGTAATGCACTCCACAGTTTTATAAATTATTTGCACAGTAAAAAGTATTAAACTTTTTGGTTTCAAAATTAAATAAAAATATACTTAATTATAATGAATTTAATTTCAGTTTATATTATGTTATAGCCAAACTAAGTACATAGTACTTTCTTAGTTTTTTAAATTGAAAAAATTGTAGAAAATACTACTAAAGTATATAATGTAGAAAACAAATGTAATAAATAGTATTTATTATATTATACTAATGACTTCAGAACAGTGCCGGTTTAAGAGTTTTGTGGGCTCTACACTGAAAAAATAGAATGGACTCCTAAAGAATATGACCCTCGTGATATTCAATTAATAAATCACTTTTTAAGTTTATTATCTTTAATATTCAGGTTTAGCAGTAATAAAAATTTCTCGGACATTTGTAAATAAACAAGATTAGAATAACGCTTAAATTTTGATAACTAACTTTAAATTTTAATAACTAACCCACGTGGTTCTGCTTTATGACTGTCAAGTCGCGTCGTTATATCCGATACGAATTTCCCTACTTAGAATCTACGTAGACTACAAAATCGCCGTCGTTATAGCAGGTTTCGTCGTTATATACGATGTCGTTATAACCGATATATTTAGTATGGAGTAGAATAGCAAACCAAACTTCTTGTAAAAATTCCATCGTTATATGCGGTTGGTCGTTATAAACGATTTTCACTGTATATGACAATGCTACCTGTTATGATGATTTTGCTAATGATTTGGCACAATGGATCACACGTATAAAATTAAGCCGGTAACATTCATTATGAAACACACTGTACAATATGAATTTATCCAAAGAAAAAAGTTTTCAGATTATGCAAGGATCTTAAATATGTTATTTTATAATTGGTAGTATATGTACATAAAAATGGAACTTTTTTTATACGAGTTCTCTAATGAAAAGTTTCCAATTACAAAAATATTGCCAAATGCAAAAAGATTTTGTGTTTCTACATGAAATATTTGCTGAGATATCATATATTTAAAATTCCATATTTGGTCGTCAAAAAAATAGGGTCTTTCTACAAATTGATAAAATGATATAACACTTTGATTAAACTCTGGATTTGTGTGACATTCAAGGCAAATTTTCATGGGCACTTCAAAATTTTTTTTGCCAGAAATAGTTGATTAAAGTTATTATTTTGCCAAAAATGTCACCAAAATAGAGATAAAATTTTATAAGTTATGAAATTAAACTTTTAATAACTCCACAAATACCCCAGGACTCTCACACACCATGGAGAAAAAATACCCTGCCCTTTCCAGGTTTTTTTATCCCTGACTTTTTGAATAAAATTCCCTGACTATTCGCCAACAAAACTTTGAATTGAACGTCAGTTTAGGGGGGACATAACACTGTGTTCACGTGAAATCTAGCTATTCAGAACAAGTTGGGAAGGTTTTCCCCTGACTTTTCCAGGTTTTTTCCTGACTGATCGCTAACAAAGCTTTGAATTGAACTTCAGTTTCGGAGAAAATAACATCGTGTTCATGCGAAATTTAGCCATTCAGAACCAGTTAGGAAGGTTTTTCCTGAATTTTTCAGGGTTTGTTTCCTGACTTTTCAGACAACATTCCATGATGGATTGCCAACAAAACTTTGAATTGAACGTCAGTTTCGGAGAAAATAACATTATGTTCATGCAAAATTTAACTATTCAGAACAGGTTAGGAAGGTTTCCCCTGACTTTTCAAGGTTTATTTTCTGACTTTTCAGATAAAATTCCCTGACGGATCACAAACAAAACTTTGAACTGAACTTCAGTTTCGGGGAAAATAACATCATGTTCACGCGAAATTTAGCTATTCAGAACAGGTCAGGAAGGTTTTCCCTGACGTTTTGATCAAAGAACTTCATTTTTTCCTGACATTTAAGGACAATTTCAAATTCCCTGATAATATCAGGTTCTCCAGTTTGTGCGGAAACCCCGATATTCTACATAGAAACATGAAATTTGTTTCCTCTGACTAGATATAGAGCAATAGTCTCCTAGTTAGAAATTTTTTGTCAAACGGCTCATATAAAGTGTGGAAGTCCATATTTTTTTTTACACATATACCACTCCTGTAGAATATACAACACATTCAACATATCTAGATAATCTGAACAACGCCCTCCCACCCAAGAAGTTTATTCCTATGATTAATAGTTAAAAAGACAATTGTGGTAACAACTATTCTGAAAAATACTTTGTAGAACTATACACTGTAATAGTTATGTACTTTTATGCATTAACTAATATATATTAATTGCGATCTGACTGCAGTCATAAATGACTTACGGGGTCTGATCTCGTAATAACATAAAGAGCTTTTCAACCAAAGCTTCTTTCGTGGAAACTGCTCCGTATTTCTTCATGGCTTCTACAAACTCCTCTTTCGCTTTGATTGATTTTCCCCAAGGCTCGTTGGGATTTAAACTGTTTCCAAATGTGTGGACACCTAAAATAAAAACAGCTTATTACTGTGTGCTAACGCAGCAACTGATTAACCTACATTAATGTAACTTTTTTTCCAATTAACGCATCTTCACATGTACCGATTCAACACTTGGCATTATGCAAACATTTCATGTGAGTCAGCATGACACACTAATTTTGACACACACATTTAAGATCAATCGAGATTTGTTTTTTGTTTTTTTGGTATACGAGAAAAAGAGACATCGTTCCCATCCTAGAGTTGAATTAGGGTCTAGCGTATAAGGAACTCTGGGCTCTTACTTTACTTTTTCTTACTTTTCTTTTTGGTTTTACGGCTCAAAGACTACAGTGGTCATGCTGCGCCGGGACCTACTGTTTTCCGAGGAATCCGAACCTCTTAAGGCCTGGGGAACCAAACCCCGGACTACAGTGAGCAGTGCGATCTTTTATGAGATCTCTGAGTAAGCGTTCTTTTTGCACTGCTGGGAGTCGAACCCGGATTAGCCGCGCAATAGGAGAACGCGTTACCACACTGCGCCAACTCTGAGCTCAATGGAGAGACCCTAGTTTGACTCTAGGACGGGGCGACGTCTCTTTTTTTTCCTATACTAAAAAAGATCTAGATTGATCTTAAATGCGGA
This sequence comes from Dysdera silvatica, assembly GCA_006491805.2. NCBI lineage: Eukaryota > Metazoa > Arthropoda > Arachnida > Araneae > Dysderidae > Dysdera > Dysdera silvatica. The sequence goes on along the minus strand of QLNU02015270.1, from coordinate 432,530 downwards.
TGTAAAAATTATTATTTATAATAAAATTCCCAACAAAAATTCGTGCTAGAGGCTTTGTGTTAGGGTAATAATATCTTACATGACATATTAAGTTAACGTAACTTTCATTAAAAAACGCTGTGGGTTAACTTATTAAAACTTTATGCTAACATATAACTTACTAACTTTATTTAAAAATGTAATTTTTACTATTCCCCCTTTATTTAATATATCACTGTTTATTAACTTCGTGTTGACATACTTTTATATGAACTCTATATTAGCGTATCTTTCTAATATAAGTTTATGCACATCACAGACAAAGCTATTATCAAACAGGGCTTGAATTTGGATTCATGTTTTATGACATGAGGGCAGCTAAGGATATACTGCACAATATACTGCAAGTATATACTACAAGAATATACTGCACAAGGATATAGTTCTTCGAGGAATCCACAATTTTTTTGCTTAGGACATCAAACCCAAGGCTATGGACCAATAGAAAAAAATGCAAGCATTTTGTACCGTTTGTGTTTAAACCCAGATTTTGGGTATGGTAGCCAGCCATACACAATGTCGCTCTCCCGCTCAGTGGTACAGTGACACTGCAGGAGTTATCGAAACTAGCATTAGTGTAATTTTTCCAGATGGATGTGGATCAATATATATTTTTTAAAATTATTTATATATTTTGCAATCCAGTCTTTCGATCAGGGTTTTGTAAAAAGTATCGCAATTCAACAACATTTATGCGTTATCAATAAGTTTTACAGAGGTATTTCAGTAGCCAGAAGAAGTTAGGACAAGTGGTTGGTTTGAGACCATTTTGGGCCTCCATTTTTATTAAAATATGGGTTTCAAAACATGAAGTGGGCCCCAAGCCTTGCTTTCTTTTCTAATATGTTAAGTATGTCTCTAGTTCGATGATTGCCCTGGGGTGAAAAAAAAAAAGGTAGAAAAATGCTGCTGTAGCCGGTTAAGCTGTTAAATATATATTACAGTGCATATTACAGTAAAATCTCTTGACTAGTGGACACCTGAGGACTTGAGAATTTGCCCACAATTCTCAAAGGTTACAGTGTAGCAAACACTGGGACTGGCAATTGAAAAGGTATCTGCTATTCAGGAGTGTTCGTTATGGATGATTTACTGAAAATGGTTTGATAATTCAATTTCAAACTATATTATAAAATATACCAAGTAAAAGTCCATGATTTTATACATACCCGGTTCCAATTTCACTGGTAGGGAATTGGTAACATTTGTGAAATATGCTATGGAAGGTAACTGAGGCGATCTAAAAAATACTGAAACGTTCACCTTAAAATTATATACTGAAACTGCATTCTAATTTTTAAAAAATCAGCATTTAAATTACATACAAAGAAACGCCGACTGCCTACCTAGTAGTTAGCTATATTCGTGACAAAGCTAATATGGTACACTAACAAGGTGCATAACAGTATGATCCCACCAGTTCGATATAGTTTGCCCTCCATTATGTTAACCGAGTTAATAGAAGATACATTTCGTACATAAAACATTAACATACTGCTCAAATACATAAAACATAGGCATATTTGTGCAATTAAAATCTGGTATTTATTAAATTTAGGAAAAAGACTCATTATAGCAAGCGCTGACGTCATTCAAGTAACTGACCACTCAGAGGACTTTGTTCGCTTGGCGGGAAATTTGGCAACCGCGTTTTTCTGTATTCCAAATTAGGCGATAAATAGCCTAATAACGTTGAGGGTTACCTCATTTTTCGCCAATTTTCGAACGAATACTTGTTGCACACACGTGAATAGGTCACCGTAGCCTTAATAGTGCACCAGGTTAGCATTCCCGCGAGTATAGCTAAATCGTCGAACTAGTGTTGCTTGAAGGTGGGTGGGGGGAGAGAACCTCACAAATTGTGGTTTTGAAGAAAATTACGTACTCAACTCAACTCAACTACGTAAATGCAAACAAGAAATGAATCCAATGTTTGTTTGTTTTATAAATTTTTTCCTTATTTCTCCTGGTACCTTTCGAAGTGTTTGATTATATGAGCTTTCGTTTCTCAGAACTGGATTCATTCCCAACAACCTACTATACTATATATAATCATTAACAGCATCCACTTTGCCATCGTCCAGTGCTTTTTTACTTGAATTAGAGCAGGCATTTTTGCGAACTTTTTGATCCATGATTCAATCGACCTTTAAACAAATTTCGAAGTTCCCCTTCATGAAAAATCAGATTTATAATTAGACATTTTAACCACCAGCATCGTCAGTGACAGCTTAACCTCCTCCTCTCCTCCCAGCAAAAACAAAAATTGCAAATGAATGCTGTATGTGAGGCATTGGGGTGGAGGCTATAACCAATTCTAGACATCGATGATGTTAACCACAAAAAGATGTGTAAAAATGTCTTCAACTAGGTTCCCATTCACTTTGGTGAAAAAAAAAAAAAATTCTGTTGCTAATCGCAAACAAAACTTTGAATTGAACTTTGGTTTCAGGGGAAAATACCTTCATATTTCTTCCTGGGAAAACATAGCGGTATTTGGCGATTCACCATTCCCAACTACGCATCCCCCACACAAAAAAAGGGAGTGAAAGAAAATCACCTAAGGTCGAGCATTTAAATTTAACGGGTTTCACTAACATTAATTCAAGAACTCGCTAATCTACAACTCTCCTATGTTAGTCAATGTTAATTATCATTTACCAGGGGGAGGAGGGGTATGAAATAGCCATAATATTGCTCCCTTACTCTTTTACCTTATTTCCTAAAATATATAATTGACCAGGCTTAAATTATGCTACAAAGGAACCCAGAAAAAAATTTCTAAGGTTCCGCAAATCTTAATCCATCTCTGAACAACGAATTCTCTTTTCAACGAATTAGCTATTAAAATATAATAACAGAACATGATAATAATGATATGTGACATTGTATCATTCCACATAGTGCAAAGGTGAAGATAGTTACTTTAAAACAAAATCCATGTGTAACGATTTATGTTATATAGTATATATAATATTATGAAATAATATAAATGTGTAAATAACATAAATATATATATATTGTTAGCGCCAAAAAGAAGAAAATGAGACAACAACAAGATGAAACGTGGAAGTAAGAATCAAGAATGAATGATAAAAAAAAGACGAGTTATCGAATGTAATTGAAAGGAATAATAAAGTATTTTTGTGTGATGTTTTAAAAAACAACTGCTTTGGTGATTTTCCTCCTAAGCAAATCACAATGGATAACAAAATCGGAAGTGGGATTGATTCACTCATCGTCCAATGCGAAGATGTAAAAACGAATCACACAAACACAAATGACGAAAGACGTAAAACCTTAAAGACGAACGCAAAGACAAATGAGTAAAAACGAAACGGTTAAAGACGATTAAAGACATAACAAGATTAGATGAGAGTAAAATAAAGAAAAAGCAAAGTTAGCAAATTTGGCAGCATTGGCGAGCTTGGCTGGGAAAAGATCAGAAAAATTACCTAAGATGTAACAACATTCGATAGAAACGAGATAAAGAAAAGGTGAATTACACGTGAGTTGTTTACCTTTATTATTAGCTGTTGCAATGGCATATTTAAGCAAAGTTAAAGAAGTGGAATCAAAGAAGTAAGGTTGTCAGGAAGTTATATTAAAGTAATAAAGTATATTTAGGAACTTAAAAGTTTGTGATGACCTAATTCACAAGATACAAAAATAAGGACTTGAGACTTTTAGTTGAAGAAATGGGTGAACGTGTCCCCTGAATTGAGGGTCAGCAATGAAGATTTTTGCAATGAATTTTCAGATGGTTTAATTATGATTGAAGGTTGTAATTGAACTGAATGAATCATTATTAAAAGTAACTCATGGGGAAGTTGTCGTTCCCATATTGAACAGTGGGAATCAAGATATATTCCTAAAGGAAGGCAATATATTGGATAAGCTGAAGAAGTTGAATTATGTTTCAACAAAGAGATTGACATGAATGTTAACGTAAAACCTATAGATAATGAAATATATTCAGACGACAGCATGTAGAATTCTAACAAGACTAAAGGAGATAAAAAGGATTATGCATCTGTTATTGATGAAGTTACAAAATATGAACACTTACTTACATCAAAGGATATTAAGATTGAAGAGAGCTTGTCGCAAAGAAAGAAGGAAGAACTTTTAGAAGCACTGAACAACTACAAAGCGTGTTTCGCACTGAATGTAGCTGAATTAGTATGTACGAATTTGACCTCGATGGACATTAAGGAGGTAGAGGGAAGCAAACCTGTGTGTGCTAAGCCATATAAAACAAATGCAGAAGAACGTGCAGCGATAAAGATAATAATTGGGACAGGGCGAGAACATGACATAGTTTCGGATACGCAATCACCATATGCTAGTCCAGTATTACCCGTAAAAAAGAAAACAGGAGAACATCGTCTAGTGGTAGATTTCAGACAACTAAATGAACAGACAATTAACGACAAATTCCCACTCGCTCGCATCGATGACCAACTAGAATGTCTACATGGATGTAATATTTTCAGTTCCTTAGATCTTACCCACGGATATTTACAGATACCCCTTACTGAATGAAGATGCGAAAATAAAGACTGCCTTCATAACTTCCGATGAGACAGGCCAGTTTGAGAAAATGATTTTTGGTTTGGCTAACATCCCTTCAGAGTTTCAACGTCTGATTAATCACGTGTTAGGGCCACTTTTTACTATTAAAGTATTACGTTATTTGGACGATATACTGATTCCAACAAAAACGTTCGAAGAAATGATTGAAAAACTAACCAAAGTTCTAAAATGCCTGAAATCGGCAAAATTAACATTGAAACCATCAAAATGTGAGTTTGGTAAGAAGGAAGTTGAGTACTTGGGATTTATAATAAAAGAAAATGGAATTAAGCCAGGTCCGAGAAAAGTTCCAGAAATTACAAATTTCCCTCGACAGAATAATGTACGTGAAATATGACGATTTTTAGGCCTCACAAGGTTTTTCAGATGATTTGTGCCCAAATATGCAGTTAAAGCTGAACCTTTAAATAGACTTACGTGAAAGAACGAAAATTTTTAATGGAAGGAAGAACAACAAACATCATTTATAGAATTGAAGAACAATGAACCTATGGATATTCTCCCACGATTCAACGATGGTATCCTTAGAATGTTGGCAGATCCAGATGCAAAAGAATGGAACCCCGAAACACTACAGAGTAATGTGGTTCAGGAGACTGAACGATATCAGGAGAAAATGAAGATTGCTTATGATAAAAAAAGAAGTTGTGCAATACACTTCGAACCTGGCGAGATAGTAGTTGTAAAAAGATCACCTTTATATACCGGAAACCCAACAAAAACGAAACATCGTGGTCCACTAATAATTATAGAGATGCTACCTAGCGATACATACAAAATTACGCAACTAGAATAGAAGGAAAAGGGAAGATTTTATTTGACCACAGCCCATGTCAGCCAGTTAAAGTCATGGAGATGTCAAACTGAGTCTGGAGAAGAAAACGAGGGTGATGATGACATACTAACTTCTGACTAGTTTTAAAACTTACAATTACAACATAAGTTTGCTCATATTGTTTATTATTATTTTTAAAAAAGTTCAGTTATTTTAGTCGCCACTATTGTTGAGTGTTGTTACAAACGTGAATGAGGAAGTAAGGACTAGTTATAAAACCTAGTATGATTTTACCGTCAGGAGGGTCGAATGTTAGCGCCGAAAAGAATAAGAAGAAAATGAGACAACAATGAGATGGACCGTGAAAATAAGAATAAATGATAAAAAAAAAATGAGTTATCGAATGTAATTGAAAGGAATAATAAAGTTATTTTGTGTGATGTTTTAAAAGCAATACACACACACACACACATATATATATATGCTCGTAATATATATATATAATGTAATATTATTTATTGGCAATAACTTGATTGAGCAGGGTGTTTTTTTTGTTTTTTTTTGGTAAGTATATTACTATTT
>QLNU02015270.1:413334-425538 GCA_006491805.2 Dysdera silvatica | reverse complement strand
AACAGGGCTTGAATTTGGATTCATGTTTTATGACATGAGGGCAGCTAAGGATATACTGCACAATATACTGCAAGTATATACTACAAGAATATACTGCACAAGGATATAGTTCTTCGAGGAATCCACAATTTTTTTGCTTAGGACATCAAACCCAAGGCTATGGACCAATAGAAAAAAATGCAAGCATTTTGTACCGTTTGTGTTTAAACCCAGATTTTGGGTATGGTAGCCAGCCATACACAATGTCGCTCTCCCGCTCAGTGGTACAGTGACACTGCAGGAGTTATCGAAACTAGCATTAGTGTAATTTTTCCAGATGGATGTGGATCAATATATATTTTTTAAAATTATTTATATATTTTGCAATCCAGTCTTTCGATCAGGGTTTTGTAAAAAGTATCGCAATTCAACAACATTTATGCGTTATCAATAAGTTTTACAGAGGTATTTCAGTAGCCAGAAGAAGTTAGGACAAGTGGTTGGTTTGAGACCATTTTGGGCCTCCATTTTTATTAAAATATGGGTTTCAAAACATGAAGTGGGCCCCAAGCCTTGCTTTCTTTTCTAATATGTTAAGTATGTCTCTAGTTCGATGATTGCCCTGGGGTGAAAAAAAAAAAGGTAGAAAAATGCTGCTGTAGCCGGTTAAGCTGTTAAATATATATTACAGTGCATATTACAGTAAAATCTCTTGACTAGTGGACACCTGAGGACTTGAGAATTTGCCCACAATTCTCAAAGGTTACAGTGTAGCAAACACTGGGACTGGCAATTGAAAAGGTATCTGCTATTCAGGAGTGTTCGTTATGGATGATTTACTGAAAATGGTTTGATAATTCAATTTCAAACTATATTATAAAATATACCAAGTAAAAGTCCATGATTTTATACATACCCGGTTCCAATTTCACTGGTAGGGAATTGGTAACATTTGTGAAATATGCTATGGAAGGTAACTGAGGCGATCTAAAAAATACTGAAACGTTCACCTTAAAATTATATACTGAAACTGCATTCTAATTTTTAAAAAATCAGCATTTAAATTACATACAAAGAAACGCCGACTGCCTACCTAGTAGTTAGCTATATTCGTGACAAAGCTAATATGGTACACTAACAAGGTGCATAACAGTATGATCCCACCAGTTCGATATAGTTTGCCCTCCATTATGTTAAAAGAGTTAATAGAAGAAACATTTTGCATATAAAACATTAAAATAATGCTCAAATACATAAAATATAGGCATACTTGTGCAATTAAAATCTGGTATTTATTAAATTTAGAAAAAACATTCATTATAGCGAACGATGACATCATTCAAGTAACTGGCCACTCAGAGGACTTCGTCCGCTTGGCGGGAAATTTGGCAATTGTGTTTTTCTCATTTCAAATTAGGAGATAAATAGCCTAATAATGTTGAGGGTTACCTTATTTTTCAACAATTTGCGAACGAATACTTGTTGCACGGATGTGAACAGGTCGCCGTAGTCTCAACAGTGCACCAGGTTAGCTTTGCCGCAAGTATAGCTAAATCGTCGAACTAGTGTTGCTTGAAGGTGGGTGGGGGGAGAGAACCTCACAAATTGTGGTTTTGAAGAAAGTTACGTATTCAACTCAACTAACTACGTAAATGCAAACAAGAAATGAATCCAACGTTTGTTTGTTTTATAAATTTTTTCCTTATTTCTCCTGGTACCTTTCAAAGTGTTTGATTATATGAGCTTTCGTTTCTCAGAACTGGATTCATTCCCAACAACCTACTATACTATATATAATCATTAACAGCATCCACTTTGCCATCGTCCAGTGCTTTTTTACTTGAATTAGAGCAGGCATTTTTTCGAACTTTTTGATCCATGATTCAATCGACCTTTAAACAAATTTCGAAGTTCCCCTTCATGAAAAATCAGATTTATAATTAGACATTTTAACCACCGGCATCGTCAGTGACAGCTTAACCTCCTCCTCTCCTCCCAGCAAAAACAAAAATTGCAAATGAATGCTGTACGTGAGGCATTGGGGTGGAGGCTATAACCAATTCTAGACATCGAAGTTTGCTACATCGATGATTTTAACCACAAAAAGATGTGCAAAAATGTCTTCAACTAGTTTCCCATTCACTTTGGTGAAAAAAAAAAAAAAATTCTGTTGCTAATCGCAAACAAAACTTTGAATTGAACTTTGGTTTCAGGGGAAAATACCTTCATATTTTTTCCTGGGAAAACATAGCGGTATTTGGTGATTCACCATTCCCAACTACGATCCCTCCACACACAAAAAGAGGAAAAGAAAATCACCTGTCGACATATTTTAATTTAACGGTGCTCATACTAACATTAATTCAAGAACTGCTTAATCTACAACCTCCTATGTTAGTCAATGTTAATTATCATTTACCAGGGGGAGGAGGGGTATGAAATAGCCATAATATTGCTCCCTTACTCTTTTACCTTATTTCCTAAAATATATAATTGACCAGGCTTAAATTATGCTACAAAGGAACCCAGAAAAAAATTTCTAAGGTTCCGCAAATCTTAATCCATCTCTGAACAACGAATTCTCTTTTCAACGAATTAGCTATTAAAATATAATAACAGAACATGATAATAATGATATGTGACATTGTATCATTCCACATAGTGCAAAGGTGAAGATAGTTACTTTAAAACAAAATCCATGTGTAACGATTTATGTTATATAGTATATATAATATTATGAAATAATATAAATGTGTAAATAACATAAATATATATATATTGTTAGCGCCAAAAAGAAGAAAATGAGACAACAACAAGATGAAACGTGGAAGTAAGAATCAAGAATGAATGATAAAAAAAAGACGAGTTATCGAATGTAATTGAAAGGAATAATAAAGTATTTTTGTGTGATGTTTTAAAAAACAACTGCTTTGGTGATTTTCCTCCTAAGCAAATCACAATGGATAACAAAATCGGAAGTGGGATTGATTCACTCATCGTCCAATGCGAAGATGTAAAAACGAATCACACAAACACAAATGACGAAAGACGTAAAACCTTAAAGACGAACGCAAAGACAAATGAGTAAAAACGAAACGGTTAAAGACGATTAAAGACATAACAAGATTAGATGAGAGTAAAATAAAGAAAAAGCAAAGTTAGCAAATTTGGCAGCATTGGCGAGCTTGGCTGGGAAAAGATCAGAAAAATTACCTAAGATGTAACAACATTCGATAGAAACGAGATAAAGAAAAGGTGAATTACACGTGAGTTGTTTACCTTTATTATTAGCTGTTGCAATGGCATATTTAAGCAAAGTTAAAGAAGTGGAATCAAAGAAGTAAGGTTGTCAGGAAGTTATATTAAAGTAATAAAGTATATTTAGGAACTTAAAAGTTTGTGATGACCTAATTCACAAGATACAAAAATAAGGACTTGAGACTTTTAGTTGAAGAAATGGGTGAACGTGTCCCCTGAATTGAGGGTCAGCAATGAAGATTTTTGCAATGAATTTTCAGATGGTTTAATTATGATTGAAGGTTGTAATTGAACTGAATGAATCATTATTAAAAGTAACTCATGGGGAAGTTGTCGTTCCCATATTGAACAGTGGGAATCAAGATATATTCCTAAAGGAAGGCAATATATTGGATAAGCTGAAGAAGTTGAATTAAGTTTCAAAAAAGAGATTGACATGAATGTTAACGTAAAACCTATAGATAATGAAATATATTCAGACGACAGCATGTAGAATTCTAACAAGACTAAAGGAGATAAAAAGGATTATGCATCTGTTATTGATGAAGTTACAAAATATGAACACTTACTTACATCAAAGGATATTAAGATTGAAGAGAGCTTGTCGCAAAGAAAGAAGGAAGAACTTTTAGAAGCACTGAACAACTACAAAGCGTGTTTCGCACTGAATGTAGCTGAATTAGTATGTACGAATTTTACCTCTATGGACATTAAGGAGGTATATGGAAGCAAACCTGCGTGTTTGTTAAGCCATATAATCCAAGTGCAGAAGAACGTGCAGCGATAAAGATAATAATTGGGACAGGGCGAGAACATGACATAGTTTCGGATACGCAATCACCATATGCTAGTCCAGTATTACCCGTAAAAAAGAAAACAGGAGAACATCGTCTAGTGGTAGATTTCAGACAACTAAATGAACAGACAATTAACGACAAATTCCCACTCGCTCGCATCGATGACCAACTAGAATGTCTACATGGATGTAATATTTTCAGTTCCTTAGATCTTACCCACGGATATTTACAGATACCCCTTACTGAATGAAGATGCGAAAATAAAGACTGCCTTCATAACTTCCGATGAGACAGGCCAGTTTGAGAAAATGATTTTTGGTTTGGCTAACATCCCTTCAGAGTTTCAACGTCTGATTAATCACGTGTTAGGGCCACTTTTTACTATTAAAGTATTACGTTATTTGGACGATATACTGATTCCAACAAAAACGTTCGAAGAAATGATTGAAAAACTAACCAAAGTTCTAAAATGCCTGAAATCGGCAAAATTAACATTGAAACCATCAAAATGTGAGTTTGGTAAGAAGGAAGTTGAGTACTTGGGATTTATAATAAAAGAAAATGGAATTAAGCCAGGTCCGAGAAAAGTTCCAGAAATTACAAATTTCCCTCGACAGAATAATGTACGTGAAATATGACGATTTTTAGGCCTCACAAGGTTTTTCAGATGATTTGTGCCCAAATATGCAGTTAAAGCTGAACCTTTAAATAGACTTACGTGAAAGAACGAAAATTTTTAATGGAAGGAAGAACAACAAACATCATTTATAGAATTGAAGAACAATTTGACAAGTCAACCAATATTGGCACTGTATAATTCCAATGCTGAAACTGAGGTACATACCGATGCCAGTTCAATTGGAATGGCAGGAATGTTATTACCGTTAGGAGAAGATAAAAAATAGCATCTTGTTTATTGTGTGAGTAAAAAGACAATCAAAGTGGAAAATAACTATCATTCACGTAAATTAGAGTTGATAAGTTGTGCAATACACTTCGAACCTGGCGAGATAGTAGTTGTAAAAAGATCACCTTTATATACCGGAAACCCAACAAAAACGAAACATCGTGGTCCACTAATAATTATAGAGATGCTACCTAGCGATACATACAAAATTACGCAACTAGAATAGAAGGAAAAGGGAAGATTTTATTTGACCACAGCCCATGTCAGCCAGTTAAAGTCATGGAGATGTCAAACTGAGTCTGGAGAAGAAAACGAGGGTGATGATGACATACTAACTTCTGACTAGTTTTAAAACTTACAATTACAACATAAGTTTGCTCATATTGTTTATTATTATTTTTAAAAAAGTTCAGTTATTTTAGTCGCCACTATTGTTGAGTGTTGTTACAAACGTGAATGAGGAAGTAAGGACTAGTTATAAAACCTAGTATGATTTTACCGTCAGGAGGGTCGAATGTTAGCGCCGAAAAGAATAAGAAGAAAATGAGACAACAATGAGATGGACCGTGAAAATAAGAATAAATGATAAAAAAAAAATGAGTTATCGAATGTAATTGAAAGGAATAATAAAGTTATTTTGTGTGATGTTTTAAAAGCAATACACACACACACACACATATATATATATGCTCGTAATATATATATATAATGTAATATTATTTATTGGCAATAACTTGATTGAGCAGGGTGTTTTTTTTGTTTTTTTTTGGTAAGTATATTACTATTTATTTCATGTATGTTGGTGGGTCCATTTTTTAAAGTGGGGGGCACAAGCTGTTCGCCTAGGGTGCCAAGGTCACTTGCGCCGGCCCTGTATATAATGTTGTTACAGTGGCCGTGACAGCCACTAGTGTACACAGGGGGGTGTTGATGGGGGTTACAACAACCTCATTGCAATGGAATTTTTTACATTTATCATAAGAATATGTGAGTTATAGCTCTGTAACCTCCCATTGAACCTATAATCCCCTTATGAACTTTCTGTGTACGCCTATGGCGATAACCTTGGCCACCAAGAAGTCAAGCAATCTTTGACATTTATATAATTCTGACTTTACAAAAGTTTCCAAAACAAGACTGAATTGAGCCATATACCTCAAATCCAATGTCAATAACAGAAAGCCATTGTATTCCTCTTGATTCCTACATATTTTGTTCAAATATGCTGTACTGTCTTGTTCCTCAACAGCATAGTCCACGGCTAAGAAACCTAAAATTAACAAGATAAAGCACATTAGCAAAAAAAGTAACTTGTTTGTTTGTGAAATCTATGATATAAGGGCCATTCTGTACCAGGACCTTCAATTTTCCAAAGAATCGAAACCTCTCATGGCTAGCGAATCAATACCCGGACTATAGTGAGAGGAGACACATAATAAGCATTCTTTTTTTTTTTGGTGAGGAGAAGGGGCACTGTTTAGAGTCAAATCAATGATATGTGTATTTCAAATATTATTTATAATAGTTTGAGATTTTTTCCCAACTCTTTAATGTTTTTAAACAGCCAAAATGGCCCAAAAGTTGCCATCCTTTCATGTTTGTGAGGTATGGTATGTGGGATTCAGGAGGGGATGCCCCATAATGTACCTGGGCTTATGGCCTGAAGTGAATGAACGGCTTTGTCTTTGAATAGGAGAGATGGGAGCCGAGGAATAGAGAGGTAGACTGATTGTGTGTGGATGAAAGTTTGTAGTAAACAAGTTAAGTAGAATAAAGGAAGCATGTAGAGTCCGCCCCCTTCTAAGTCAGAAAGTTAGAAAGCTTTGAAGTGATCGAAGTAGGAGTGGGGATAGAAAGCATTTTCTTTTATCAGTGTTTAAAACAGACTGAAAGCCTCATTACAAAAAGCTTGCCATTCATTCCTTACCATGCATGAAGCAAACAAGTTATTTGTGCATAATAGGGAGTCAGGTGAGGGGAAAACGGACGAGTGCATTACATTTTCTGGCCGAGTGGAATCTCTGGCATTATTTGTATTTTGAAGTCGAAAGTGTTAAAGAGTTAAGAAATGAAAAAACAAATCCATATTGTAAATATTAAAATTTGTCGAGAACAGATGTAGAAGAAAAGAAATTCAAAAAATGGGACTTCCTATATGCTCAGTAAATACATTTTTATTTGCCTTGAACAACAAAACCAAATTAATCAGATACAAATTAAATAAAAATAATTTTACCTCTGCCTTTCTTGTTTGGCAGAATTTCATTGTCCGGCTGCAATATATTCAATAAAGTACCAATCTTTCCATTTTTATTCATTACTAACCAAGACCCACCTTCTCGACCTGGCTCCAAATCCATACCTACGGAAAACATTGACAATATACGTAACGTAATGTAGACAAAAATTAATCATTTTGCAAAGATATTAGAATGAGTTGAAATGTAAAGTGGCAAGTTATGATAGTGACCAAATGATTTATGATGCAATCATCACATGAGCAGTGACATGACCATCAAACGAGTTACGACAATCATCAACTGAGTCATGGCACAATCATCAAATGTGGTATGATAGTCATCAAATGAGCAATGGTACAGTCAGCAAATGCGTTACCACATAGTTATCAAATGAGGTATCGCACAGTCATGGAATAAGTCAGGGGTCTTCAACCTTTTTCAGTCCAAGGGCCAATTTTGCTTATTCTTGTTGGCCGCACTACTGTACCGGCAATATTAGAATTGAACAAAGGCAGATCCGGGGGCGTAGGGGGGGGGGTATCCCCACCCCCAGGTTCGCTTTTGTTGCCATTTTTTTTAGATCCCTATATTGGTTTGCCACCCCCAAACATTTTCTAGATCCACCGCTGTAACTGAATATGCATATATTACAACGTAAAATACACATTGAAGCAAACATTTATAGTACTTTTAGTTATTAATATATAAAGCAAAATTAAACATTTTAGTGAGATTTTTAGCACTGTTTATTTTTAACAAGCCTGTCAGGTCTTATTTTTGACGTTGCAACTTTAAGAGCGTTTTACGGTGGGCATGGGTTATTCTGGTCCTAATTTTTGATTTTACTAACTTCATCTTGAAAAGAGTTGTTCGCAGACGTGTATGTTCCCGAATAGTGATATCGTTTTCGGAGCATGCAGTCGGATGGTTGGGAAGATGTTCTTATCGATGTATTTAGAATAGAATTCAGTGAGTCGTAAGTTGAATTTTATTTTAAAATCACTGTTGCACTGCAAATCAATAAAACTACCTTTAATATCGATATAAGTAAGAAAATTAAAATACGATTGTAAGAAGACTGTTTGTTTGGTGGTTTTACGGCTCAAAGACTACAATGGTCATGCTGCGCCGGGACCTACTGTTTTCCGAGGAATCCGAACCTCTTATGGCCTAGGGAACCAAACCCTGGACTACAGTGAGCAGTGCGATCTTTTTATGAGATCTCTGAGTAAGTGTTTTTTGTGCACTTCTGAGAGTCACACCAGGATTAACGGTACACTAGGCGAACGCGTTACCACACTGCGCCACCACAGGGCGAATGTGGGAAGACCGTGTGTTTAGTTCTCTAGCGTTTTAAGATATTTATTTCTAAACGTGAACAGAATAAAATAAAATGCATGGACTTAAGATTCACAGGCAGCAAGAGTGTATTTTTGTGTGAAGCAATTTGTATTTTTCATGAGCCAGCGGGACACATAAAACATGTCAGTGGGCCGAATGTGGGTTGAAAACCCCTGGAATAAGTAATCAAATCAGTTATGGTGCAGTCGGATGTCATGATGAGCATAAAATGATTCATGGTGGTCATAAAATAAGTTATGACATAGTCAACAAACAAGTCATGACAGTTTATTTTGCTTCTCCATCGTTGCATCCAAAGAGTAAAAACTAATTAATTTGACTTAATCCTTCCCCATACACACACAGATAGGGGCTCATAAATGATAAGAAGTGACTGAAGCCCTCGACTGAATTAATGAATATTTGCATTTATTTTTAAATTGATTTTTGTAAAAAGAAATAAAATAATGTGTTTTGTAAGCAGTCAACATTCTTGGAAAACCACATAGGCACAAATGCGCATCTCTCATCTCTTTTCCCAAACTTCTGCATTAAAAGGGATGGTTTAAACATGAAACTAAAATAACATTTCAAAATTCCATACCTCCAATGATTTGTGGATGTTTTTCCCAGAATGATGCAAGTCTCGTAGGACGATCGTAAATTTCATCTCTGACGTTGACTAAGATCAAATAAAACCCATTAGGATCAGGGTGAGGATTCACACAGAACACTAAAAGACACATGTTTCCAATCTATTAAATGAAAAAGAAATCAAATTTTAAAATTTATAATTATTTTTTAATTTTCACAAATGCATAAACTTGGATTTAAAAAAAAGTTCAAATAACATTTCACTTTTTAGTAAATAAAGTAGACTATGGTTATAGTGACCTCGAAGGGACCTCCCACTATAGGGACATTGTATCAAATGGTCATAACACTGAATTATAGTAAAATAGTGCTACAGACACCTAAGGCCATAGACCCAGTAAGGAGGGGGTTAAATGCCTTCCATTTAGACAATATTATTACAATTTCCTTATGAAGGAAAAAACATTTTACCAGCTCAAAGTTCATGTTTTATGGTACAAGGGCAGCTAAGGTCATGTGGTTTAACTGTACAATCCATCACACGTTGTCTCTCCCCTCCTGAAATTTGTCAAAAATTGCAGTAGATCGGCTTATGGCATCATACTTATGCATCTGTCTTGAATTTTTAATGCCATTTTCACATGTGCTTCACGTTTCTCAAGGCCGTGTTTTTTTCGTTGTAATGAAATTATGTTGGAAATATTTTTGAAATTTGTTTCTAGTTTTATTTTCAATTAAGAATTTGCAGGTTTTTAGTGATTCAACATTATACTGATTCAGGAATATTCAAATACTATATGAAAAGGCAGCAAGGGCAAAAGACCCAAGCAGGGGGGGGGGATGTCTATGCCCCCCTAATCCTTCTCTGATGCAGGAAAGCATAATTTGTTTTCAGGTACGAATTTTGTAAAAAGAAAATACTAACCCAAAAAACACCATCAACAATATTTCCAACATGGTGGAAGGTGACTTTGCCCATTGACAATCGATTTTAGCAACACTGCAAAAAATTCGGGAGATAGAAAGGTAGGAGAATAGTTTTTTTTTGCCTAGGAGTTGAGGTACTTCAGAGCGAAAGGACCTTAGTTCAACTCCACGATGAGGACAATATTTCTTTTTCTCTTATACTAAAAAAGCTCTGGATTGAACATAAATATGAGTGTCAAAATTATTCATGATAACAATAAATTTAAACTGTGATTAGTTTTATTTATGACAAAATTTTTATTTGTGAACGAAGTTTTTATTAAGCAACAGTCATTTGAATCAGAGTCAATTAATGCTCTTTGTTAATGAAAATAAAATAATCCTTAGCTTTTATCCTGTTTAGCCTTAGTTTCCTGTCGTGAGAACAACCTCTAGTGAAGGCTGAAGTTCAAACGTATTTTGTCCACACAAGGATTCTAGTCTAATGGAATGAACAATGGAAACAGTGTCTGCATCCCTATCTGAGGGTGACCGCTAAGCAAGGGTTTGAAATACATTACTATAAGACAGTTTCTGCTGCGGAATTTTTATCTGACCGTAAAAGTGGCATAACTATATCCGAGGGGTGTCCATTAAGAGGGGTTTCACTGTATATCAAACTGATCTCTCACACACTGCAGTAATATAAATTAAGAATGTCCTAGGCAAGAGCAGGTAAAAAGGAAGGTTTAGGCATCCCTATACCCCTCCCATGAAAATACATTCATTATTACTTACACAAACTTTGCAACAATTTTCGTGAAATGTCTAAATTGATTTTTGAACTTTACACCCCATCCCCACACACAAAATAAAATGCTTCGACTCCTGGTCTTGGGAGGAACGGGGTAGAATAATCTAGTGCAATTACAGAAATTAATAAGACATCAATCTGACACGGCAGACAATGCATTGGTGAATTCAATCTACGGTAGTGGGTGTTGTACTTACAAAATTAAAAAATGCCAACTTTTCTTGCTAAATGTGGAAAAATACAACACTTAAAAAAGAACTACAGTATGCATGGTTTCTAAATTTATGTAATTTTACATGAACTATTTCAACGAGTGTATTTTATAATTTTTTTGCATTAGTCCGAAAAAATATAAATTTCTTCTCTTATAGGTATTTAAAATGCACAGAAATTATTTAATGATGAGTTGGAATAAGGGGGAATTCGATATATTAAGCCATTTAAACAGTGGCATATGGAGAACATTTATAAGATGGATTACTGGGCTACAATTTTACACATAAATTGTAAAGGAAGTAAAATATTGTAAAGTAAAGAGAGAGAAAGAGTAAAATTTCCATAACAAACTCTCTTGAATAGCAGACATCCCTATTTGATAGACACTTCTGATTTTCTCAGTTCCACTGTTTGTTATGACCTAACCCTCTTGAATAGTGGATATCTTCTAATAATGGATGAATCTAAAAGTCTGGAGATGTCTGCTATGCATAGGTGTAAGAGTTATATGACCTTGGCCAAGTCCCTCTCCAATAATTTGTAATAAATTACAATTTTACATACAGTGAATGCCATAAGTATTCGTACACCTGCAGTGTGTTCTATTTAAGAAACTGCTGTATAATAACTATTAGATGTAGAGATATGGGACAAATGTCACCACAATTAATATAAAGTTTGTAGCATTAGACTCACAAACATCAGTTCACTTGTAAATGTTATTTGAATAAAATGTAAGTAAACCGAATGCAATATTTTAATAAATAGTGCAAAAAACAAAATACATGATAACAACAGAAAAACGAAACCAACTTATGAAATAACTTTTACATCAATAACATGTTCATTTTCAATTTCAAGATCAAGGGGGGTTTCGTTTGGCGAGATTTTATCTCCGTCGAATTCAAACACCAACTTATCCAGTGGCAACCTTTTTATCTTAGCATACTTTTCCATCATAACCGAAAAAGGGTCGACAACATGAACTGTGATTACAGTTTTGATCTTTGAATCTTTAGACTGTAGTTTAAGGTTAATACAATTGATAGTATCAGGTGAAGCTTTTGTGGGTGGAAAAATAACACATTCTAAAATATCGGCAAGAGTCATTCCCAATTGTTTGGGAGTATCGTTGGCATTAACAGGCAAGTC
>QLNU02015270.1:367320-413234 GCA_006491805.2 Dysdera silvatica | reverse complement strand
CTAAAACTTCGTTCTTTTTCCGATGGTTTGGAGGAGTCACCTACTTCCTTTCTTTTCTGTTTCTTGTGTCTTTCTTCCTTAGCTTTTCGTTTTTCAGCGACTACGAAAGCTTTGTAATCCTTGACGTTCTGTTCCCTATCAGGTTTCGAAAACTGGTTGAAATATAATGGAAACCTCGGCATCTCTTCTTCATCATTTTTTAAGGCTTCAAGCATTTCCAATGTAATCCTTCCGGACATGATGCATAAAACGAATCTGTAATTTATTAGGCTGGTTTGATGAATATTTTTATGGCGCAAGGACAGCAAGGATTGTTTTGTGCTAGTAATTTATTAGAAAATGCACACATTTACTCTCAAACTAAGTACAAAGTCAAAATGTGGTAGCGTACAACAATTAAAAATGTACAAACACGGATTAAGAAAGAAAAACCGTTAACAAAATTCTTTTATAAGAAAATTAATTTCTTAATTAGAATGCCCTTTTACATTTTTAAACGTCTATCTTGTGATTTATAAGGAATTCATTTTTATTATAAATAAAATTGTTTGCTACCTTTCCCGGTCTTTTTTTTCGTGTATTATTCCGCCGTGAAATCGGGGCGGATCAGACCAAGCATCATCCCGAAAAAGAACTTTATTTATTTAAATGACCACATCTGTATTGTTCACATACGGATTATGTATTATAAAACACTGAATTTAAAATATTTAACTTTAAAATTAAGAAATTAATGAAAAGACAAGATCACTAATATAACATAAACCGCGAATCACGCTGAATTCTATATGCTTCAAACGGACTCAAATTTTCTCTCGGAAATTTAAAATAAACGTAATTCCACTGATACTGCTTCTCGAAATTAGTTATTTCACAGCCATTTACTGATTTAACTTACAATTAAAAGCAGATTCTTTTAAATTCTGACTGAGTCTGAATTCCCCATTTACACAATTTGCACTTTTGATTCCTATTTTTTTGGTCCCAGAAACTTTTAAGTTAGAAGCAAATGTATTACTGGCATCACTGTAAACATTTTGTAAACACGCCGCAAAAACGCTGGGCTGTAAACATTGCACCAATCCTCAACAGTTGAACTGCAAATATTGTATGAATCGTAAACAATTGAACTACAAACATTGTACGAATCGTAAGCATTGAATTGTAAATATTGTACAAATTGTAAACATTGAACTGTATATTAATTTACATTTCTATTTTCATAGCTTAATGAGTGACTCACAGGAGGAAAACCCTGATGCTGGTATTAGCCATGACATAGAAGGGATTGACTTTTTTCCTGAGCGAAGAGGCGACAAAATACAACGATCATGGTTCCAGCAATTATTTGGTGGAGAAAATAAGGACAACTTACAAAGAATGAAATGTGAAAGGAACGTACACAAAGTAATCTCTGAAAGTAATGTTTTTTTTCTTACAGATGAACATACTTTGAATTTATTTTCGTAATTTGTGAAGTCTATAGTAAAGGCCGATCTAAGAAGTTGAGAGGGTGAGCGGACGGTACCCTCTTTGCATCCGATCCAAGCAACACCGTAGCCGGATGATTTTTCACCCTTGACAGAACCGTCTGATTGCACCCCACTAGCGAAGGGCATATTTTTCCCTGTAAATTATTTCATCGGGTTTTGTGCTTCTCCTCCTGTGCCCCTGTTGTGGGTCTTTCTCGCCATCTCCTGGCTACGGCCCTGGATCCAAGAATAACAAATTTTCGTTTATTATAGCTCTCGACATTACTCTTTAAAGCTTTGTGCTTCCCTGCCTCCGCAATAGGCCTGCATTTTTTTTAAGCTTTGTGCCATGGGATTGATGATTGCATTGATGGGAGGGATTACTGTAGCTTGGGATTACTGTAGCTTGGGATAATCTGAATTGTCTTGTGAATTTGACCTTGGTACAGTTTAGGGTGGGTGCTTCTTAGTCAACAGAGGTGATAAATTGCCAATTCTGGTCGGTTTTATTCATCCCATTTATGGTAACCTTTTGTGGTTTTGCTGAACAAGTCGGAAACTTTTTTATTAAAATTAAGTCAAGGGAGTAATAATTTAAGGTGAAGTGATTTCCGAAGTTAATGTGCGAAGGTTCAATGCCAGCAATACAGCTTGGAATTTCCTCCCCAATCAATGATTCAAGAAAGGTACCTGTAGGCAAAATATCCAATAGATTAGTTTTAAGACCATTTATGTTTAAACTTTGATTGAATTATGCTTTAAACTTTGATTGAATGCCGAAACTTTGATTTTTTTTTTCCATTTCCGATTCAATTCGCCAATCTGAGAAAATTGGCATTACTTCAGAACATGCATCTTTTAGCAAATTTTTCCAACTTTCCATCATGGTGGACGCCAATGAGCAATATTGCAATAGCTCATCATTAACTATGGAGAAACAAAACTAAAACCTAAAACCATGGATAACAAACTTAAACCCATTTGGAGAAAGTTGCCACAAACACTGGACCACCAGGAAACCACATTCAAAATGAAATCGCCAAACATGTAAGGAGTACGTCTTTTGAAGTAGAGCCAAAAAATTGCACAGATGTTTTTAAAAATTGTGTTCTTTAAAACTAGAATGACACATCTCCTCAATTAGCTTCAGTCTTCTAGTGCCAAATCAAGGAACACCCTAAACTAGACCAATGCCCATCAATTATCTCGCCTTGGATTATCTGTTTCATACAGGGTTTAAGCTGTAGTCTCGTTTTTCGCAAAATGCGATGAGTTGCTCGAAAATGCGAAGAAAAAATTAGTGCCCATCGCGAAAATGCGACAGGCATTTTTAACCACAGTTTATTCTCTGAAAACAGGATTCATCGATTCCAGAATATCTGTTTTGCACTTCAGCGATCTTTTCTTGTTTCTTTTTGTTTCCTCTTCAAAATTCTTAACAACTCCTGTTTGAACACCCCATCCCCTTACTTATTACTCAAGGGGGAACTACAGTTGGGGGAGGGGAGGGGGACAAGTTCCAAGCAGGGAGGGAGGGGGACACCATGCCATGCACATAGAGATGCCTCCTCATACGGTTGTCTTCATTCAATGACCCTATCCCCTTGAAGTGGGGGCAGTTGTCCCTTTCTTGGCCAATCCATGGCTATTGATTTCGCCCCACCTTCCACCTCTTCCCGTGGGCTTAAAATACACTCAATAGAATAGCCTGGGTGGGAAACGAATAATTTTATGAAGGAGGGTCAAAATATTTTGAGATATTCTTCTGTGGAGCGTTATTTCAAGATTTCCTTGATTGCTCAGGGAACTTGTGGTTACTTCATTAAGTCATCAGTTGTTTTTTTTTCGCAAAATGCAGCAAATTAATGTAAAATACGAGAAAAAAATGATGTCCATTGCAAAATAGCAACAGTTGTTTAATGTCCTATAAAAAAACTTTGCCATTTTTTTTAATAACATTGATTTACATTTCATTGTTATTTTTTTTTAACCTGAAACTATGTTTCTTACAGTAACCTCCAACCCCTTCTTCTTCCTATATACTTTAGAATACGCAATGACAAATACCCTTCAAATATCTATGTGTGCATAGATTACATTCAATCTCAGTTCGTTGATCGTGTCTTTGTCACAGAAATGAATGCTGATTGGCTGTGGCAGCGTACTTGAACTGGAACAAAATAACTAGTCCTTTATATTTCAAAGCATTGTTGATGTATATCATTTTATTGATTCGATTTTTCGAGCAACAGAAGCAAATAATATTTTGTAGCATTTTGCTACAACTTTGTTTAGCATTTTTTGAACCAGATTAAACCCTTGTTTCATCCATTTACCCATACTTACTTCTCATACATTACATATCTGGTTCACCCAATCAAACCCTACTTAGATTGTCAGCTCCATCCAATTATCCTGGCTTATGCTGTCTAGTTCATCCAATTAACTGGGTCTCAGAGACAACTTGACCTTACACTCATAGGCGTAGCCAGGGGATGGTTTGGGGGGGTTGTAACGCCCCATTGCAATAAAATTTTATATATTTAACATAGGATTATATGAGTTGTAAGTTCCCCCCCCCTCCTTTTGAACTTTCTGCCTACGCCTATGCTCGCACTTCCATTGCTAGTTTACCCTTCCTTCGTAATAATAATATGCATCATAGGTGCCCATATGGGGGGCATGGAGGGGCTCAAGCCCTCCCCCCCACCTCTAGCCATTTAAAATTTTATTTTCCCGAAACTGCTATGCATTTACTTTCAAAAGTTTTACAGTCACATTTTAAAATAAGGTACTTTTTAGCTCATTACTAATTGTCAAGCAGTATCAATTATTTTTGTAGCATTTTAGTATCTTGTACATTCACTAAAATTTTTGACAGTCTTGAGAAGAAAGTAATAATTTTTCTCAGCCCTCTCCTCCTAGAAGTACACATATGGGCGTCCATGATATGCATACACTACATTTGGCATAGCATGATTTTGGTTATCCTTGCGCCATGGAAGCTCGACTAACTGGTTGTAACATTATGCCTGCATAACGAAACAATACAGAGTTTCACCAGGAGATTCCATAACAAACAGTTATTTCGACACTGGCGTAAGGTTTAAAAAACACGCCAGTTTAAACCTTATGCTAGTGTCAAAATGTTTGTTATTATGCCTGCATGTTTGTCTTTGTATTAAATATTCACAATTAACAATGTAGTTCTCGTCGGACAATATTTTGTTTTAGTAATTTCTTCATTTACGTTGTATACTGCATTACTGGGTAAATTATTACTGAATAGGCTGATGTTGTAGTAATTTTTTCATTTACTTCGCGTACTTCATTACTATATAAATTATTGCTGAATAGCTTGATGTTTTAGTAATTTTTTCATTTACATTGTGTACCGCATTATTATATTAGTTATTGCTGAATAGCCTGAAGTTTTAGCTACCGAAATTTACCCTCCGCTTAATGTGGATTTCCATTTGTACTGATAAAAATCGGTAGTCCATAACGATCCGCATTAATGAGATTTCATCGTAATTATATATTGTAAATTAAATTGTCAGAATTGTAGTGTGTAAATATTTAATATAAAGATATATTTGTTGCTCAGAGCAGAATATTGTGAAGAACAAGTGGGCAATGCAAGGTGAATGTCCTTCTAGATGAAAGATCGAGAACTAATTAATTGCATTCTGGATGATTGAAATTTTACTATGTATATAATAATACAGGATTTGAAAAATAGTAGCGAACTATATTTGCCAGAAAAAATTGGTACTCGCCCGTCTTAAAAAAAAACACACCTTGACACCTATTAGAAGAAAGAAAGATATTTCACTCACGAATTGTAAATATCTAGTCACCAATGGTGATTGGACAATGTAATTTGTTAAGCTCTGTGAATATATGTAAAATAGAATAATATATAATAATATCAACCATTTTTAATCCACAGCAGGATGGAGGTCTCTCTGTTTTCACACATACACGTAGTACGGTGAAAGAAATACAAAGGAAATGGCCTTAAGCGCAGAATGTTGGCCAAACGGGTTGGCAAACTGGACCTACAATTTAACTGAGATTCCGAACTTCGGTCACCACAGCCAAAGTCATGCGTTAAGGCAGGACTCGTTGTGTTACTCTCCTATGGAGAGGCCATTCTGACAAGTGCCGGTATTCTTGGCAGAGGACGCCTGTGGGACATACATACCTAGGTATATATATATATGCCCTTCGGTGGTGCAGTGTGGTAACACGTTCGCCTAGTGCGCTGTTAATCCGGGTTTGACTCCCAATGGTGCAAAGAACGCTTACTCAGAGATCTCATAAAGATTGCACTGCTCACTGTAGTCTGGGGTTTGGTTCCCTAAGCCTTAAGAAGTTCAGATACTTCGGAAAATTATAGGTCCAGAGGTTTAGATTCCTCGGAAAACAGTAGGTTGCAGT
This sequence comes from Dysdera silvatica, assembly GCA_006491805.2. Classification (NCBI taxonomy): domain Eukaryota; kingdom Metazoa; phylum Arthropoda; class Arachnida; order Araneae; family Dysderidae; genus Dysdera; species Dysdera silvatica. The sequence continues at coordinate 407,319 of QLNU02015270.1, read as the reverse complement.
GAAGCATGACCATGGTAGTCCTTGAGTTCTAAAACTACAAACAAATATATATATATATTTATTTAAAGTTCTTGTAATGCTTACTCTGTCCATTTTTTAGGTCCCCTTCTTCGGTTTATGATGGATGCAATTAAAAGTACAGGTTGGTAAGTTTTGCCCAAAGGTTTGGTGTTTTTGATAAAGTTGTAATAAAGTTTTATGATTAATTTATTTTAAAGTGTGTTTATGTTAAGGAGATTCGATTGTATTGGCCTTTTATTAAAAATATACAATACAGCGTTACCTTCCAATAAGGGACACATACAGGTCCGGAGATTTTGTCCCTTAAATAGAGATGTCTCTTCTTTGGAGGTACATGTGTTGATACATGTACAGTATAAGAAATTTAATTTAATAAGAAATGTGTGTAATTAACATTAATTTTAATTACTGTAAATGCTGTATAAATAAGTTAACTTAATATTGTTTTAAATGTAGTGTACTTGAATTTAAAAATAATGAAAAAAAAAATTAAAAAATTTCCAAAGTGTATAAAATGGACAATAAAGTTTGGTACTTGCAGAAATTTATTTGAAATAATATTCTACATGGGTTTGTTTGGATCGTTTACTTTTCAAGCGTTTTTCCACATGGATATAAATTTACTGATCATTTTGAGTCGTCATTATCACCAACATTTGACGTGAACTTTTGCAATTGTGTGGTGCATTTTAAGGCATCATTGTGGTTTTGTTGTTAGACTTTTTTCCGTCTCTTCGTCTTCCCACCATTCCTTCTTAAACTTATTTACTCCCCTACTAAACACAAGCCACTGTTCTCATATCATGATCTCTCCCTTATCACTCTTATTCATTTACCAAATTGAGGGAATAATAAATAATAATAAATAAGATATAATAAATAAGAACAAAGTAAATAGTATAGAATAAATAAGAATAAAGTTGCTATTGAAAGAATTTCTTTTTATCTCTTTTTTTTTTTTCCTTGTATTGGATAATTTCTCCAATGTCCATTAAATAGAGTGTCCTTTGATAAGAGGTAAATACATTAAGGTTCCTATTCGAAGGGACTGAGACCATAGGAATCGTCTCTTAAATAGAAGTGTTCCTTATTCAGAGGTGTCCCTTACGGGAGGTTTCACTATTTCTAAAATTGCCCTCATTTATTTTAAATTTTATTTCTTACTCAAACTTCCATAGCACCCCCATGTGTCACCGAATACTGGCTGAAGATCATTAATCTAAGCCAGGATTGTTCAACATATGACTCACAGGCCACAATCTGGCCCGCGAACAATGCTAATCTGGCTCGCCTACAACTGTTTGAAATAAAAAAAATTCTTAAACAAAAATTTTAGATTTTTCTTTTTGAAATAAGGAAAAACCATGTGGAAGCATGGGTGACCCCATTGGTGTACACAAGGGGGTGTTGATGGGGGGTTGTAACCCCCATTGCAATGAAATTTTGTATATTTAACATAGGAATATATGAGTTGTAGCTCTGTAACCCTCCCATTGAGCCTATAACCCCCTTATGAACTTTCTGCGTGTGCCTATGGGTGACCTATAACTTTCTCTGTGTGCCTATGGGTGACCTATAACTTTCTCTATCGCCAATGGACAAACGAATAACTATGTTTTCTTTTAAGAAACTGCTGTCCCGCAAGATCCTTTAAAGTGGCTCGCTGCTCAAAACGGTTGGACAACCGTGATCTAAAAAATAGTATAAAAATCTCTAAGTAGTAATAATATGTATATATTAGTTTTCTTATAGCTTTTCTGTGTCTTCCTCTAGCAATGTTGACTTAAAGCGCCACATTTCATGCGAACCATGCAGTAGAATTGTGACGGGAGGTTACGATCCTGAATTGAATCAAATCGTTGTTTGCCAGAATACTGCTGTTAGCAAAAGTGCCGTTCATGGTTCCCTTGCTCACGAGATGGTACACATGTTTGACTACTGTCGTGCCGATGTGGACTTCAGAAATCTGGACCATTTGGTGTGCACCGAGGTATTATATGTCTGTTTTTGAAAGTTTGTAAATAACATGAATTATGTACAGATGCCCTATAGTTAGGTCAGTAATTTTATCCTGGCACGGATTTCCGTATTAGTTTCCTCAAATTTTAGGATTTTTTTCGACAATTTCGCAAATTTTAAGGCTTTTTCGCAATTTTATGATTTTTATTATTGCCCAATTTCTATTATGATTTTTTTTATTAATTTTATATCTAAATAATTTTAATGCCGCCATCATCAAAAGCTTTTTGGGTGAAATTTGAAAGAAAAGTATATTTAAACTATGCATGCATAAACGTAATTTGGGGTTTAATATATAGCGTAAATTCGGGGAGGGGGTAAAATTGTATGTAAAAAAGTGCGATTCTGCCTCTTGTACTTTTGACTAAACTTCTTCCAAAAGTTATCATTTTGCACCAAAACTAATATAATTTATATAAAATTATTAAGTCTATATATTTTTCAGGAGAAAATGTTTGCCAAATATATAACTAAAACTTGAACAAAAATTCTAGCTAAATTATTTAATCTGTAAGGGGTTTTGATCATACCAATCTCCTTTTCCTTATATATAGTCATACACCTTTTAAATGGAATAGAAGATGAAGCATCAGCTTTGCGATTATAGAGTTATAATAAACTCAAAAGGGCCGAATGGAAATGTTGCTGTAAATATTTAATTAATGCAAGTTTTTAGTGTAAAACAATTCATTTTTAATATAGTTTTTATATTTGTAAATTCACTGTAATTGAGTTATAAATGGCTTTGTGGTTTGCATTAATGGATTTTATGGCCTTGAAACTTATTTTGATTACGCAAATTTTAATGCGTTGTGTGTTGTTTACTGTAATTAGGGACTGAAAATCAATTAAGATTTGGTCTGGAAACGTGGAAAAGTCAGGGAAGTTTGAAACAGAATGTGAGTAGACACCTTGTATAAAGCTGTATGTAGTTTGTTTGGATTTTTTATGGCGCAAGAGCATCTGGGCTATACTGCGCCAATGTATGTAGTTTACGGTAGATTAATGAAGCGAATGGGAGCATAGGTGTTCATAATAGCCTAAAAAACTTAGAAGCCATAGAGGCTTATTCTTACTGTTCATTCTTTAGATACCTTGTAAATGAGTATGCTAGTCTTGCCAGTACAACACATCATCACTTGAGTTAAGCAACATAGCTTTACATGATCAATGCTTTGTAGTGGCCCAAATGCTCTTGCACCATAAAAAAGCCAAACAAACAAACAAACATGATCAATGTGGTCAAATTTGGGTATCGCGTCTTGTGATTTTCAGGCACTGGTTGTAAATATTTGTGCTTGCCGGATGGTTTCCAAACTGGTATGGTAGGATTTGTGACCTTAGGTTCCGTACCTAATACTGATCATGGCGATGGATATTACCACCGCTTGAGGTTCTGATCATTAATTCAGTTACACTCTGTATATATATATATAGTTATACGCATTTTAAATGAAATAGAAGATGAAGCATCAGCTTTGCGATTATATAGTTAAACTCTTTTATAATGAACTCAAAAAGGGCCAAATGAAAATGTTGCTGTAAATATTTAATTGATGCAAGTTTTTAGTGTAAAGGAATGCATTTTTTAATAGTTTTTATATTTGTAAATTTGATGTAATTGAGTTATAAATAACTTTGTGGGTTGTGTTAGTGGATTTTGTCTTGAAACTTGTTTTTATTATGCAAATTCTAATGCAATGTGTTGTTTATTGTAATTAGTGACTGGAAATCGATTAAGATTTGGTCTGGAAAACTTCGAAAGTCAGGGAAGTTTAAAACAGAGTTTGGGTAGACACTCTGGAGATATAGGTGCTTGTGTTAGACAAAATCAAGTAACAGTGGGATGAGTAGTCAATAAAGTGAATTCAAGTAATGTGTGTGTGGGATCGACGGATGCAACAAAGATGCAGCGACCAATGGGGACAATTGCACCACACTTTTCATACCACCAAACGAGAGGACAGGCATGTTGTGCACATGGCAATAATGGATCTCACTGCAACATCAAGAACCTTAGCGCAACAATTAGGGTTTGTTGTAGAACAAACTGTGTCAGCATGTATCATTTAGCGTCGTTTGCAGCAGAGGGGAATTTTTGCAAAGCATCTATTGCTGTAATTACATTTGACTGTACCACAGGAATATGCAGCTGCAATGGTGCATTGAACGCCAGACACAGACAAATGAATAACATAACATTATCTTTTCAATCGAATCTTGATTCTACATACACCACCATGATGGTGTGTGCGGAGTGGCAACAGACCATCATGGCAGAGTGGCACAGAGTCTGGTGACACAGTGGTGAAAGACTGCAGGACACTTGCATTATGTATCATCATACCAATCTGTCATTTAGTGTTATGGTTTGGGGTGCCATTGGATTTTACTTCCATGCCCATTTAATATGTATTGCTGGAACAATCAACAGCCAGTGCTGCTACATCTCTGAAGTTTTAGAACCTGTTGTCCTCCCTTTCCTTCAAGGCTTGCCTGCGGCCAAGTTTCAACAGGACAATGTGCATCTGCACGTGGCATGCAATGTCCAACATTTCTTTATTGTCCACCAGATTGCGTTACAGCCTTGGCCTATTCGTTCTTCTGATCCGTCACCCCTCGAACATGTCTGCTCGATGACTGGCAAACGAATGGCCCAGCAAACACCGCTTGTGGCTATGTCAGATAAACTTTGGCAATGTGTGGAAACAGAATGGACTGACATACGCCAAGCACACATCCAAAGCCACTTTTTTCAATGCCGAGGCATGTCACAGCAGTTATTGCCAGCCATGGCAATTACACAAAATTCTAATTTATTCTTTTTCCATAAGTAGTATAGGGTTGTATTTTCAATCATTTCACCCTTGTACCTTACGTTATTTGTCCAGCAAATATGTCTTTAATAGTTCTTTGCTTTCATGGTGCTGCATTTTGTATGGTTAGCCGTGTATACATACCGTGGTACTGGCATTGGAATATGTAGAAAATTTATAAGAGGGGTTATGGAACTACAACTCCATATATTCACACACATATATATATATATATATTATCACAATGGGGATTACACCCCTCTATCAACTCCTCCACCCCTCTGCGTACTCCAGTGGGCACTGGATAAACTCCTTTCTTTTAAAATGTGGGTAATTCTCTATGGGAAATTGAACAGATTTTAGATGCTAAATTTCACAAATTCCACGAAATTGGTTTTTGTTCATTAAGCGTGAAGGAATTCACTTGCTTCTCGTGTAAGTGAGGAAAAAACAAAGAAAGGGGGGGGGCTTTTCCTTATTAGTTCATTAATAGTTACTGTGTGCACAGTTAATTTTTAAAATATTCTTAATCAATAAAATTGTAAAAATTAAGCATGTACAAAGACAAAAAATTAAGCTTTCTGTGCAGCACAGAGTTTTCAAAATTATTGGTGGAGGGGGGGAGGGCAAGCATGTATTATATACATTACATGTAAAATTGCAATTAATTTTAAATTATGGGGTGAGGGCTCAGGCCCTTCATTACTATGCCTTTGGTACTGTGCATGTCTTACCACTTTTAACCTTTATTATCTATATTCAGTTATCATTAAGTACATACATAAGTTATTAAGTATGTACGTAAGTTATCATTAGTAAGTACGTAATATAAATATTATAATTATTACTTTGTAGTTAAAACTATCTGTATTGTGTTATTTTTCACATACTGGAAAAGGAATCTTTTGACATGCTTTACCGAAAAAAAAAATCATTATATTGCCTACTTTGGACATGTTTGGAGGGAATCATGGGTCTTCAACTTACCAAGGCCGTGTACAAGGAGGGGGGCTGTTGTGGGTTAACCCACCCTCATTTGAACATTATTATTATAAATTCCGTGTGAAAAAAAAGATGTCATTGAACTCCCCATTTTCATCAAAAACCCTCCTTTTTTTTAAATCTTTTGCATACGGTTGCAATTTACACAGGTTGTACTGTAGCAGAAGCTATTAAAAGAAATTAAACCATTGCTTGATGTACAAGCATATCCTATTTTATTGTGCTCGGCTTCTCAGATATTGTATTTTTTCACAAACTAAAGGTCCGTAACAACTCTGCATCGAGCGGGTCCATCGACGCCATTTTTCTAACAGCATGTGTTAATTTTGTGTCTGTATCACAGTTTTACTATTAATTAATTCTGTTCTACACTTACTAGACTACAATTTAATGTAAATGTAAGTCTTGTATATAATAGGAAACTAAAAAAATTGTGAGATACACTTTATTGCTATGGTGGGTAACGGAAACATGTAATATCTACAACGCATGCCTATTTTATTCAATGGGGAAAACGTTATTTATAATTTACAGTCATTGATTATATTGTGATTTTTGGTTTGTTACATTTCAGATTAGGGCTGCTAACCTTATGCACTGCTCATTTATGAGTGCTATGTTTATGGGAGCGGCATCGTTAATGCGTATTAAGAAACAACATCGGGTAAGTTAAAAAGCAGATTATTATCTATTGAGGACTTCAATAATTGCAGTAACCCCCACACACACACACACAATGAACGTTTTTTCAGACTCGGTCAGGGTGTAAAAAAATCACGGTTTTTCTTCGCAAAAAAAAAATTTCATTAAAATCAGAACTTTTTGTATTTAAATCAGATTTTTTTAATTTAAATTGAATTTTTTTTGTTTAGATTGTATACGTAGGAAATAAATCCAAATTTTCATTCAGCTTCATTTATATAAGATTTTAACATTCAATTTACTTTTCTTAAGTGGTAAGTGAATATCTAAATAACGTATTTAATAATATAAAAAACAAATATTCAACGTCTTGATTTCTTGTTTATCGAGACTACAATATACATTAGAGATTTCAATTATGATATTATTAAAAACCAACATTTAAGGATTTAAATAAAAATGCCAACTTTGCTGCCTTCTCAACTCCCAATTGATTTCTTAACTTGCTGTGCATAGTTCCTCAATAGCATCGAGTTCCCTTTGGCCAACACATCCTTTTATGAGAGCCAATGGTTTCCACCACCGAAGAGTGGAAATCATTTTCATTGTCTCTTCTTCAAATAAATCACCATTGAGAGGTGGTGCATGGACAATAAGTGTAAGAACGATGCCTAATAATCAAGTATCTTTGTACTTCTTTCTTAAAAAATTATTGCTTACTCCGTTTCACTCCTTGGCTAGGTTTCCGCTTTAAAATTTGGTGATAATAAATGTACCAAATAGTGAGCTGGAGATGCGGCTTGCTCATAGTGTATTTATCTTAATGTACCAAGATCTACCACAAGCAAGGTTTTTTATACTGTCCTCAAGATTTTTCCAAATTTCTACTGCTTTAGAAATACTCCAACTATTTTTTTTTTTTTTAACTTTATCTAATTCGACAGAAATCAGTTTCAACTTGAGAAGATTTTCAACGTTTTTGTTTATACCCATTCTCGTAACTTTTGAGTTTATTTTTGCATCTATTACATCTCCATTTTCTTCAACTATCTGTATAAAAATTGGCCATTTCTTAATATAACTCTCCAAATAATTGCACATAGAATTCCAACACACTTTCCTGGTAGATTTAATCCTGTGCCGCTCAATTCATTGTATCTGGCACAACCAAAATGATGGTTCTGAAAATATTTGGTGATTTGAATAATATAGGCCCTGCGGTGGCGCAGTGTGGTAACGCGTTCTCCTATTGCGCGGCTAATCCGGGTTCGACTCCCAGCAGTGCAAAAAGAACGCTTACTCAGAGATCTCATAAAGATCGCACTGCTCACTGTAGTCCGGGGTTTGGTTCCCTAGGCCTTAAGAGGTTCGGATTCCTCGGAAAACAGTAGGTCCCGGCGCAGCATGACCACTGTAGTCTTTGAGCCGTAAAACCAAAAAGAAAGCGAAAGCGATTTGAATAATATGTTTTGTTATGTTAGATCATTGGTTCCCAACTCAGTTTAAGCCGTGGACCACTTTTCCACTTCAATTGTACCCGCAGACCACTTTGAAAAATTCTCACGAGCTGATTGCAAAACCTTAATAAAAAAGGGAACCGGGTCTTTTTTTTGTTCGGTGGGGGGAGTGTTTGTAAAATTGTTCTTTGGTAAAAAAAAGGAATAATAAACAGAAAAAAAAATCTAATGATAATGTAGTCAAACCTCGTTAAGACGAACACGCTTAAGACGAATTACTTTTAATACGAACCGTTTTCTGAAGTTCCATCAGATTGTAAAATACTACAAATATGCAATCAATTTCATTTTTATATTTAATTTTAATATTTAATAATAATAATATTTTTATAAGTATTTTTTTTAATCGTTTTTTTAAATAATGACCCGTCTCGCGGACCACTTGGGACTCTTTGGCGGACCACCAGTTGGAAACTACTGCATTAGATCAAGGAAATACCTAATAAACACACATCAGTTTGACCTTTGGGAATAGTTGACCATGAGCGATATGTAAACAATTGTGGTGAAAAAAGTTGTTTTTGCCTATGTTGTGTTTTAGAGATGGACAAAGTCATTCCTTGGCCGAACCAATGAACTATTTTGTCTATTACTAAGAAAGAGAGAGAGGTTAAATCTTCACTCTGATTCGGTTTGTGACCCATTTTGCGCATTTCTACTGTGTTTTACGAAAGGTCTTTTGGCTGGTTGATTGTTCTCTGGTGTTTATTCCGTTTTTCTTAATTCAATATTTTGCAATGTTTTATTGGCTTTATGTCTATCTACGTGTATCTTTTTCGTCATTATTGTGTCAGTGTATTCTGTTTCATTCATTTTTGTTATTATTATGTCATTCATATGTCTGTCTTTCTGTACCATTTTGTCATTCTTGGTGATGAGAGCTTCATCGGGCGCATGTGAGCCATTTTTCTCATAACCACCTTGGCATCGTCCTTGCTGTGTTATTATTTGTATTGCTTTTTTTTTTTTTTACTTGAATAATGCCCAGGAAACGAATTGAATAAAAAGAAACGGTCCTTTTTATTTTAAATTATTTTTTCCTAAGCATTGGAAAATCAGTTTAAACCATTGTTTTTCATTAAATCAGTTTTATACCATTGACTAATTTAAAAAATTTGCTTAAACTCATTTTGAAAAATAAATTAAAAAATTCAACTTAAAGCATTTGATTTTAAAAATGGTCATAACTTTTGATTTTAATCATATGATTTTTTTTTTCAAATTGCGTGATCAAAATTATGATTTTAATCACTGATTTAAATAACATGATTAAAATCGTTGACACCCTGGTCTCAGTACTCATTATCCCCTAATCCTCCCAAATAAGGGACACCTGCGTGTAACAGGCAGATAATCAAGTCCTGAGGTGTCTGCTATTCAGCAATTTTCTGTATCACGTAAAATGCTATGACCATACCCTCAAGAAAGAAATAACATGGTTGACAAGGTTACAGGATTTCCAGTTTTATTCCCCCGCCCTGTCAATTCTACAATTTATTTTTCAGGTATATTAAGATGATGCAGTTTTACATATGCTACATAAGATTTAAAATAATAAAATATACCTGAGGGATGACTGGAAAAAAAGCTGGCAATTTCCAGCTTGACGCGTCCCAGTCACCCCTAAAAATTAATGACATAAAATTTAAAATCAATTAAGAATAAACAAAAAAAGACTAAACAACAGCAAATGTTTACTGAGTGTATTGTTGAACAGAGCTCTCCTTGAATGTTTTTGAGTTCATCTGGAAGGAGATTCCACATTCTCAGAGCCACTGATTCTATACGATTAAATAAATAATGTGTGGTGACCTGTAGTGGAAGATATGGTCCAGCTGCTCGAGATTGATAGTGTATAGAACGGGGGTAGAGATTCATAATATATTAATAATTATTAGTAATATATTATTGATGATTTATTCGATATGATTGCTTATGTGGTATTAATTAACGTTTCGCCATTGCAGCAATGCGTAAAAAACAAAGCCTTGTCTTCTGTAATGGCTGTACGTGACATTCCGCTCTCAGAAGCAGAAGAATCGTTTCAACGGGTGTTCAAAAAGTGTTATAATGACTTGGAGCCTCTCGGCCAACGCATAAGACGGAATTCCAATGTTGCAAAAAGGATATATAGAGAACGATATCATTACGGTTATGGACATTTATAGTATTTAGTATATTTACAAATATAGTGGAATATAAAATGTAGCACCAATCAATCAGTTTCTATTAAAAATAATTTAATCAGTGTTGTGTAGAAAAGGAGTTTTCTTCTGTTTGTTATTGCTAGTACCTGAATTGTATGCAATTGCTTAATTTAGCATCAACAAATCCATAAAAACAGGAGCGCCGAGAGCCAACCCGAGCCCCACAAGCTCACTTCGACCGGTCCCATGACCCCCCCCAGAGCATATGTACTTGCCAATGCGTGCCCCTAGATTTCATCCAGGCCCCCGGGCTACAGCCCGTCCCTCCTTCTCATGGGCTGTGCATGACAACAATGAATTTCCAGAATAAATGCATATTTTAAGGGTTTTAGTAATTTTAAGAATTTTATTATTATTCCTTTATCGGAAAAATACCCTGGCAACGCTAAAGCTACATTTGTTCTTTATCTGAGCAGAAAGGCAAAGGAATTTGTTAACATGCGTGTTTAATTATGTCCTATGGTTCCAAAACTGCAATTGTAGCTTTATTCTACCCACTATTCTTATCATAGAAACCGGACATTTGGTTCTATTCTACTAGACAAGCAGTTATCTTAAGGTGGGATTAGAACAAACATTTATATGAGGTAAAATTTCACGTCATTGTCTATTGACGATAAACGTGGGTGATAGTCTATCACGGATAAACTATCCATAATAGACAATCCGTAAAATTTTATAAATGTTGTCCAATAATCTCAATAGCTCTGGAAAGGAGCTTTTTGGCCACAGAAGTGCTATTGAGTAATAAAAGCTTAACTGTTCAGAATATCAAGGGACATATCGTGATATACAGTAATAAAATTGTATTTATAAAGCATAACATTTTGTGCATATCGAACATTTCTACTTGGCGGTTAATAATAAACTTATTCATTTTAAAACATAAGACTCCCAACAGTGCAAAGAACGCTTACTCAGAGATCTCATAACGGTCGCACTGCTCACTGTAGTCCGGGGTTTGGTTCCCTAGGCCTTAAGAGGTTCGGATTCCTCGGAAAACAGTAGGTCCCGGCGCAGCATGACCATTGTAGTCTTTGAGCCGTAAAACCACAAAACAAACAAATAATTTTAAAACACAAGTAGTATGATTTGTAAGTAAATTAAAAAATATTTAAGTTATTCATTTTAGTCATGTGTTTATACATTTTAAAACAAACAAACAATTTTAAAACACAAGTAGTATGATTTGTAAGTAAATTAAAAAATATTTAAGTTATTCATTTTAGTCATGTGTTTATTCATTTTAAATGCATATATGTGGATATTTTGAGGCTTTTTAGTGCATATAATCTGGGCTCTATTTATTACATATTTTATACACAGTCGCTTAAGTACATAAAATATTAAGCATACAAAATTTTCCTATCTCATTAGTATTTCCGAAACCCACTCACCTGCACATCTGTAACTACACAAACTGCATAAGTAGACATATTTTTTAAGTCAAACTGATGTTTTATCATGGAATTTCAACCTCATAAATGCACAAAAAAATATCTAAGAAACATGTTTGTGTTTCCACAAAGAGGGTCCTGGCACATACACTGGAAGTAACGTCTGCCTACTTATACCAGAATTTCGTGTACAGTATTTGGGGGAGATTATCTGACTCATACTTCATACTTTCATTCATTTGCAAGGAGCTGTGCTGACGTAGAAACAGCCTTGCTCATTAAGCATTTTTAAGTTTGTGCCTATAACAGGTTTAATTATAGCAAACGGAAAGGGAAAAAACTTACCGGTTGAAAGGGTTCGGTAAATATCCGGAGAGTTCAACTTCTCTCCCTCTTTAAAATTAAATGCAAATAGTACTGTACTTCTGACTTTACAAATGTAAGTGGTTATAATAATTAAGACAAATACTGAGATTAATTTGTAAATTTTGAATTATGGATATGTAATTTAATAACCTAGATAAAATACTATAAATATTTAACAAAAAAGTACGTTATACACGGAATTTTAAAGAAGTCTGCTATGCACTGTATTTCGTTGATGCATCAATATGCATTTATGTGGTTTCGACCATATACAAGTGTTAATGTACACTTACGCAGTTTTAACTATACAAATGTCAGTGTGCACTCATATGTTTTTTTTTTGACTATATACAAATGTCAATGTGCACTCGCATGTTTTTTTTGACTATACACAAATGTCAATGTGCACATATAAGATTCCGACTATAAACAAATGACACAATGTGCATGCATACAATTCCACCTATATACAAATGTCAATGTACACATGCAACTTCAATTATAGATAAATTTATAGCCCTGTGGTGGCGCAGTGTGGTAGCACATTCACCTAGTGCGCTGCTAATCCAGGTTTGACTTCCAACAATGCAAAGAACGCTTACTCAGAGATCTCATTGATCATTGTAGTCTGGCGTTTGGTTCCCTAGGTCTTAAGGTATTTGGATTCGTCGGAAAAACAGGTGGTCCCGGCGTAGCATGATCATTGTAGTCTTTGAGTCGTAAAACAACAAACAAAAATAAATTTATATACTTGCATGTTCTTTCACCATATGGATTCCACCAAGTTATTATATACTGTGCCACACTTCAATAATTTGCAGTGTACTGAGCTATATCAGGGATAAATGGTATTGTATGTACTCCTTGTAATGTGGCTCAAAACGGCATAGTAATAGTGTAGTTGTCTACTGTACACCCCCACCCTTCTGGGTTTTAATCTAAATTGCACTAAACTTTTTGTTTTACATGCATATAATTTGAGGGTTTTATTTCTAGGTAGTAGAAGTTCAGGTACCTTAAAAAATTATATAACCCTGTAAAACCATGACCTTGCTCCATTGTACCACAAAATATGTGGAAACTGCTTAAAATTGGAAAGCATGTAATATAGGAAAGTGAACAGTAAAAAAGCATGCAATGTACGAAACATGTAAAAAAAGCATGTAATGTGTAAAAACGAAACATGTGACATCCCATGCAGCTTGAGATAGGAAAAAGTGGAAAACGTCGATGTTATATTGCCGATGCCAAGAGCTTTGTCGTAGTGGCTCGTTTGTCTACCACAAAAAAAAAAATTGAAGTTTAATTCCCCAGTCAATGGCGGTTCTAATTCTTTGAAAAACCAAGTTCTGGTGAAGCAAGATCCCAGCTGTACTTGCACCATAAAATAGAGATAATTTTATATATCTCCATGTCTTAAAATTAATATATTTTAATTTTTTATAATTTAATAATTTTGTCAAAAATACATACCGTGTGATATAATTAATGCCAAGGTGTTTGAACATGATAGCCAAATTTGATGTACATGGGTATTACTGGTACTATGGGATTTTGATTTAAAAAAAAAGGTTCAAAATTTTGACACTAGGGAAAAATGGTTCTGCAAATTGTATTTTTAGAGTAGATTAGGTGCACTTACCGAAAGGAAATCGAAGCGTTAATCAGTCTTTCAATTTTGCTAAATTGTCTACGTTCTTTTGATACTTCAAGCTCTAGATGATCCCATGATCAAAAGTCACATGGGTAGAGATCATACAAAAGGAGTTGCCATTTTATAGGAAATGTTCAACTATCATAATTTGAATATCGGTATTTTAATCATAAAATCAGTTTCGCAGATTTTAATGTACATTTAGACTTTTTCCTTGAACTCTTCACGATCAGAAACAACTAAAGTGTGGCATTATCACTTTTTTGATGATAAAATTTTACCAACAAAGCATGTCGAACTCATTGATTAATGAACAACACGTTTTCAGTTTTTCGTGTATCCACCAATTGACTAAAATTAACTTAAATCTGTTTTCGAGTGAGAATATGCATCTTCATATGATCTCAGCTCCAATTGCCTTCCTGGTAACAATTATTTAATTTTTTTTTTGAAGAAATTTAAATTCTGTGGTTACAGAAGTATGTACACTAAATTTGATTAAGTTAGACCTAATAGATTTTTTGCTATCGAGCTCTAAACACCCACCTTAAATCATGACCACCGTTTATTTTACCTTTTAAACTTTCTATATTTTCTGCATTCAGTGCCCTAGCCGGAGACCGCAGTTGGGTAGGTGTTATGCACTAAAGATGAGGCAGGGTCACCCCAAGCTCACCCGAAATAAGATCGAGCTCTATATTTCGTATTATTTCTGGCTCGGGCGGGCCTGACTTATCACATGGATGCAACTGAAGTCAAAAGCTGACTTATCTACATTGAAATTCCCCAAGGAATACAATTATGTGATTCGTTTTCGAGGATTGTAAAAATCTGCGTGTATATGAAAATTCGAAGGAACTTAAATAGTGTAGTTTAGCAAATTTTTCAAAATTTTAATTATACGTCAAGGGGTTGAAGTTATATTTGAAGTTTTGGGCACAAATTTCCACAAAGTATTTCTGGCTCCAGCCTCGAAAAATGAGCCCAAACTCATCTCTACTGTGCACTTGTTTACATTACTCATCAATGAAGAGTCACCACATCCTAGGGTATTTTCCACATTATGTAATTTTTTAAAACTACACATTCTTTACATATATTCACTTTTTTTTTCTTCCATCAGCACCTACTATTTTGATCACCTAATGCACAACGGTTAAACTGTAATACAATAACAAATAGCTACCAGTCTTTTTTCGGAACAGAGGCATTCTAAGTGACTTATATCACCCCAGTCCACAGCAAAGTTTCGAGTTGTCACTTTCCCTGAGAGAGTTCAGAACCCAATGTTGCTTGATTTCCTGTAATTGGACAGGAACTCTTGTTTCCAATATTGGAGATGGCCATGGGAGCATATTTTTTTTATGTTACTTAACAGTTCAGCTGTGCCCTCCTTAATATATATTTTAACTTACCATTTACACACATCTTAGCTATGCCCTTAAAGTATTTTCGATTAGCAGGGTCCTCACAAACCTGGAACTGCCAGGCAATTTGAAATCATCTCTAAAGGTCAGGGAGAACCGAATTTTTTTGTTCAAAGCTAGAAAAGTCAGGAAAAATTCTCAATTTCTGTTCTGAATAGCTAAACATTGTGAGGATGTGGAACTATTTTCCATGAAATCGAAGTTCAATTCGAAGTCATGGAACTATTTATTTTCCATAAAATCGAAGTTCAATTCGAAGTCTTGTTTACTATTAGTCAGGGGATCCTTTTTCCTCCAATGCAAGTGGGGGCCCTGGATTAAATACTTAGCAGACTGGGTAGTTTGTTAATGCATTTTCCAAGTCTGTTTACATTCATAAACAACGAACAAAAGATTAAATCGCAATTTTGTTGTTATACTGATTTTATTTCATCTTTCATTCACATTTTTTTACACATTTGCACATAAAATTTCAGTAATTTATAAATTTACATTCAAATATTTTATAAATGATAAAAGAAAACAGTGACAACCATGAGAACTACAGGGTTACAATGGTTAAAACAGTGCTTAGGATTAGCATACACGCTTGCTAAATCCTTTAAATGCGATATGTACAAATAAACGTTAATTTACATTAATTAATTATTAATTACATGCTTTGGCCTCTATATCACCCATGATTACATGACTACGGAAAATAATTTTTCATTGCAAGTATGTACACATGTTTATATACATTTTATAAATATATAGATCGATTTTTTAATTTTTACATATAAAATCACACAATGTGTTTGTTCTCCCATATTGAGATTTTTCCTTTCTTTGCTATGTGTACCCTGTCAGAACATCTTTAAAAATATGCTTTTAATTATGATACCAAATAGCAAAGAAGTCTTTTGACTAGGAAACTGATGACAAAAACATAACATTGACTTTCTGCCAAAAAGAAAATGATTTGCATCCTCGTGAAAACGTATAAAAGAACTTTTTAAACTGCACCATATACAAAACCACAACGAAAAGAATGGCACACCCATCTCAAAACCACTTTATATTTGTGACACACTATACATTACACCATGTAATGAATAAACTTCAAAGAACTAAAAATGACATTTTGTAAAATATTGCCACAATTTTGGTAATAAATCATTAAGTTTTCCTCTTTGTTAATTTCTTTTTGGCATCACCTTTCCATCTTTAAAAGTTCTTTTCCATGATAGCTCTGCTGTGGTAGTGCATTTGGTTACTTTGCAAATGATCCATGTTCGATTCCAGCAGATACCTAATGTTTTTCAGTTTTTTTTTACAGATCTGTAGTCTAGGGATTTGATTACCTATGCATAAGAGGTTTGGAAGAGAAGCCAACAGTTGTAAAAAATTGAAGCAATTACCTCCTAAAATAGGGAAGTTTATTGGAAAAAGCTCAAAAATAAAGAAGCTGTAACTCAAGACTGATAAAAGTTACAACAGCAAATAGCAATCTCCTACTGAAACAGACTATGCAAAATATATAATACATCGGAAGTTATAGATTTATGTGCAGTGAACCCCTCATTAGTGGACACCCGGGCAGAAAAAAATTGTCCCTAAAAGAGGGGTCATTCTGAAGTAGCTGAAATATTACATTTCAATCATTTAAATATTTCATTTTGAAACTTACGTACTTTTAAGCACATAAGACAAGTTTAAAATAACGAACATAAGCATTTGTTGAATATAACAAGTAAATTTACAACAAAATGATAAAGATTGAAATTTAATTTGGGGAAAAAATTGATCAGTAGCTGTTTGATGGGTTTTACTCACTAGTTCTCCTCCTCCGAAATGTATTTTTAATTATGAGATTAAATCCACAGCTTTTCCGTAATTACGCTGAGAGGAAAATGCCTTTAATTTTACGCTAGCTTACAGCAGCATAGCAATTCAAACATCATGAGGAAAGGGGGGGCACTTAGATTTGACGATTATGTGATGCGATCTTAGAAAAAATAATGTGTTTTAATATCCATTAGGAGGTTTGAGCCCCATTTCCTATGCCACTGATAGCTTATATAGGTCATGTAAGCTATCAGTGTCATGTAAGCTATGCCACTGATAGCTTACATGGCCTATGTGATAGTCGAGTAAACGATAATGATAAATTTGAACTCCAATAGTTTTGTGATGATAAATAATTGTTCATTAGCTTGGTGCAGTGTGTATCACTATATGATTTATTTATTATCAAAGTCTTTTTTAAGCATTACTCATTTGAATCAGTGAATCTGAGTCAATTTCCACTCTTTGTTAAAAGGAGGGGGAAATTTTCCCTAGCTCTTATCCTGTTTATCCTTAGTTTCTTGTTGTGAGAAACACTTTTAGTGAAGGCCGAAGGTCAAAAACGTACTTTTTCCTGTCCGTACAGGGGTTCTAGTCCAATAGGTTGAATAATGAAAACAGTATACATATCTGAGGGTAGCCGCTAAGCAGGGATTTTAAATATATTATTGTAAATCAGTTTCTGTTGGGGAATTTTTACCTGACCGTTAAAAGAGGTTTCACTGTACTTTCTAAAATGTTTATATTTTTTCTGTAGCGGGAAAATAAAAACTGCAACTTTATTTAAAAATAGCAAAACTTAAAATTTTATTCATTGGAGATTATTTATTTATTTATTTTATTTGATAATTTTATTAGGGAAGATGTTAAAAACTATAGTATATATAACAGGAAACACAATACACTATCATGCATTTTTTTTTCCTTTTATACATATGGAAAATCCTCCTTCCACCTGCAATGATTATTGGCGCCAATTGAATGGCATATGGAAACAGGCAAACCCAACTGGCACCAGTTAATATAGTTGAATATTTTGATGCCAGTTGACTTGCCTCATCCCTAACTTCACTGCTTTCAGCAGTTTAAACTACTTGTGTCATCTTTCACATGCCTTCCTTTTCTTCAATGTGTGGACCCCCCAATTAGCCGAATGTCCCTTACCTGAAATGGATTTATTTAGAATGACCAGGGTTCTGCTGCATCATCATCATTTATGCAGGAGAGAAGACATTTGATGTATTTCTGTATTTGTCACTAGCAAAACAAATAAAAAAATAGTAATTTGAACTTAAACATAATTCCTGGAAATATGTGAATAATATTCACGCCTCAACAGAATTCCACCGTACAAAAATATTTGATATTTTTTGCAGCTCCAGTGGTACCGTTTGAATCACAACATAAACAGTCGTGAAGGTTTTCAGTTGATGTCATTTTGAAGGCTGCCCCAGTTCAAAATTGACTGAACATGTGAAAATGCTAAGTGGTGCCATTAACATTAGAGTCATTTGATTGGCATACTCGGGGCACCAGAAACCATTGGCTGCGAAAACTTGCTTTTGAAACATGGCCTTGAACAATAACGCAAGCGGAGGACCACGTTCCAGAAGAAAACTGATCCTGATTGTAGACAGGACCACGGTGTAGAGAGGAATAAGTAGAAAAATAAGGGAAAAAGAGGAACAATGGCAAAATAATAGGCGCTTTGGAGTCCCTGATTGTAAGTTTTGGTACAGAATGATCTTAACTGCCATTACGCCATAAAACACAACAGTGATGTTACAGTACTGCTTTTGGTAGCCACTTCCCCCAACTCCTCTTCTTCATACTTGGATGAGTATTGTTCTTGACTGTTATAAACGATCTGCTACGGTTTTAAAGCCCTGTGACCACAGACACCCTGAGGGGGCACACTTGCACCCTCTTGGCTTATGAAAAAAAAAAAAGAAGGACTGAATCCACAAGAAACTACAGTCCAACAACATTATTCAATTGGAATTTTTCCTGGATACGCCCCTCCCCACTGCATATAGTTCTGGGGGCGCCCATACCTGTGACCCTTCCTTACGAACTTTCTGCATATGCCAGTGAATGGTTGACAATTATTTATGCAGAAATACGTCTGCCCACTTCAAAACAAATACTCGAATGAAAAGGCTAATGCAGAGTTACGTTAATTTTTAATTTACATATTACTGCTTTATTAGCACATGCCTAATGTATTAGTCATTGACACATGGAAAAAGGTAACAAAAGAATTTAAAAACAAAGAAATAATTTAGATAATTTTAAAATACCCGGTATTTCCACTTGAGATTTCAGCAGTTTTTATTGGTGTATCTATGAGTACCGTTTAATACCCAAAATACCGTTCACGGATATCAAATAATTTCATTTAGAAAACATTGATTTATGGCAGCGGTTCTTTAACTTTCCTAAATTGCAGACCCAACTTCAAAGAGACTCTCCCTCCCTCGCGGACCCCCAAGAATTAACTCAAAGTTTAAAGCCCGGAATTTGCACCACACATATTTATTTCTAGTGTTTCATCACTGATTTTCACCATTTAAGGAAGGAATTTTTCGTTCCCTCATAATTTATTCTTAGCATTAAAGAGTAAATGCTCGTGTCTTAGTATTTTTCCGAACTTTTGTGGAACACTGGGAGGATTTCGTGGACCCCCAGCGGTCCGCAGACCACAGTTAAAGAACCACTGATTTATGGTCTTTAATTACTGTACACCCGTAGAAAATAAATAAAGATTATTATTAAATATCGATCATATAAAAACAAGGTACTAAATCGTTTGGAAAGGTTTTAAAAAGTAACCTGATATAAGAGCTTTTTCAAGTTCTTCTAGTGCTGGAGAAATTCTATCACAGTGCCTTTTAACATTTCAAAATCTACTAGTATTGGCAATATAGCACCAAATCTAGTGCTTTATAAATTTTTTGGGGCCTTTTTGGCACTTGGAGCCGGTGTTTCCTGATTCCAGAAGCAGCCACAGTATACAATGTGTGAATGAATGTTGATTATAAATGGAACGCTTATGTGCTTATGAAGTACAGTCAAGGTGCTTACGAAGCAGTCATTAAGTGCTTATTGCAGTAATAGTATAGTGCTTAACATGTTAAGCTGTGGTGTAAACTTAAGCTACGGTGCAATTATAAAGCGTCACTGAGTTCTAGCGTACTCTATAAGTATTACCGTTTAGCGAAATTACAGAACAACATCTTATACAACAGTTACTGAATGGTTTGTACTGTAACGTTGAACAGAGTTACATTTCCAGAACCTTGGAGAAAAATTAGAAGTGGCGATTTATCACCAAAATTTGCGAGCTATTATCAAATGAAAATTATCGTAGTCTTATTTCTACTTCTAGCTATGCTCTGGCAGACCAGTTTAGACAAGATATTTTTTGATTTTGTGCATAGTTCAGGAGTATTATGACTTTGATTCTTATATAGGGCACATCAGGCCATGAGATCATAAACGAAAACGCAAATCATGTCATCAAAGCAATAAGAAACATGTCATCAAAGCAATAGGAAATTATGTTCTTCAACATCGATAGGATCTTTCAGAATTTTTGTGTTGATACAATGTTTTGTTATAAATGGAATCTACATCTGGCAAGGAATGACCCTTTTTTATATATATACTTTTTTTCTATTTTATACCTAAGTTATATAAAATATTGCCAGAAATAAGAGTACTATAGGACAGTATTGGGAAACACTATATATATATATAATAATTTTTTAACCAATGTGTAACGTTAATAAGATCTATTTCCTCTTCATCATTGGCAAACATTTTGTTGGAATTAATCATTTCATTTGGCAACAGCTGTCACATTTTGTAGTAAAATTTCAAACATTTCCACAGCCAACTGAAAAAACAAAACAAAAATGAAATATAAATATTAGTAAAGTGTAAATAAATTACTATATTTTTATGATCAAGAAATGTTTCTCATCATAGCTGAGGGTGTGGTAACAGACAATAATAAATTGCTCGCAAAGGAAAGAATGATTTCACGGTTAAGCACTGCCCCATTTCAAATCTCATCTATAGTGAAGCTTTATATAATCACTCACAGAGGGGAGGATAATCAGTCGTCTGTAGCTCAGTCAAAAGTGCCCTTGGCCAGATACTAAGAGGTTGTGGGTTCAATTTCCATCAGGCATCGTGAAATTATTCCTTTCTTTTATAGAGGTTCTAGTTTAGACAGGTTTCATTGTGTGTATATATATATTTATATTGGGTCGACCGGAAAGTTCTATCCATTTGGGAAGTGAAAGGAAATAATAGATTTTTTTTTATACCTTTGATGTTATTTATTGTTACTTCTTGCCAACTTGATGGTGATTTGTAAATACCATTTTTTTTAAATGTCTTTTTCTTACAGGCGACGAATTCAAGTAGTGCTTGGCTAACGTCTGCTTTAGTTTTGGAATTTTTTCCCCTTCAAAAAATTTTGGAAGGAGAGAAACAAGTGATAATCGGGGGGTGCTAGGTCTGGGGAGTATAAATGGTGTATGTGGCAGAATTTCCCAGCCTAGCTCTGCGAGTTTCTGACGAGTCACCAAAGCAGCATGTGGTCTAGCATTATCATGGTGCAGTATGATGTGCTTCTTATTGAATATCGCCGGCCTCTTTTCTTTGACTTCTTTGTTTAAATCATCCATTTGCTGACAGTGTCTCTCTGAATTGAGCTTTTTGTTAGGGTTCAAAAGCTTATACTATATGGGTCCTTAGATGTCCCACCATATACACAGCATTCTCTTATTCAGGCTTTTAGAGACGGAGGGAACGGGTCGTCCGGACTCACAGTATGCTCTTTTCCTAACAATGTTTTCTTAGTTAATCCACTTTTCATCACCAGTTATCATCTGGTCCAAGAAGGGTTTGTTTTTGTTCCGAGCAGGCAGAGATGTGCATATGGCGACTCGATCATGCACATTTTTCTCACTTAACTCATGAGGCACCCATCTAGAATATTTATAGACCAATCCTAGTTTCCAAATATGGTCTGAAATGGTTTGTTGGGCTGAGTTAAGCTTTTCTGCAATCTCTTATGTTGTCAAAAAAGGATCTTACTCTATTATGATTTTGACACCATCGTTATCGATCAAAGTTGGCGGCCAGAGCATGGCTTATCATTAAAGTCGAAATCACCTGCTTCAAATTTTTTGAACCATCTCCTGCATGTTCCATCCGAAACTGCATCTCAACCAAAAACTTCCACTAAATTTCGACACCCTTCTGTAGCATTTCTGTCTTGTTTGAATTAGTACAAAATACACTGTCCTAAATTAACTTTATCGGTAGCCATGTTTACACGAATGCGTTGTACTTGATAATGAAATGAGACACTCTTGTTTCAGTTAATTTAGATGAGCAGATGTGAATAAATGCAAGGATAAAAAGAGACAGCACTATGTGTCTCAAATGAACATGTGTATGCGTGCTGAAACTTGAGATAGCATCATCGCACAGAACTTTCCGGAATAAAAGGATCTGATTAATACATACATCAGAAAAAAAAAATAATATCAAGGGTCTCCACCTGAATTATCGTTGGCCCAGAAAATCAAACCAAAGTTGTCTTCTTTAATTTTTCCAACTTGATGTGTCTTTCAACTAATTTGTCAGGGAACGGCGATGCGCAAGAAAATCTGTCATATTCCGAAACATTTTGTTCCATGGTGTTCGTTTCCAGAAGACTTTTTTCAGCCAATCTATAATCAAAATATAGTTGTAATAATCTATAATTAAAATGATTAAGCAAAGGAAATGTAGTTGTCTTAGAGCAGTGGTGCAGGCAGGGGGACCCAAGCTCACTTAGATGGGCCCCCCATGACCCCTTCCCTGTGAAGTAGCACAGATATTTTTTCTTTTTGGGGAGGGAGTTATAATTGTTAAATAGATGATTAATTAATATGATTATTAGATAATTATAATAATAATAATCTCAGCAAAAATCTAATCAGTATATTAAAATTACATTTAGAAATCTGCCATTTTTCTACATTACATTCACAAATTTTGCTAATTTCATGGGGGGGGGGACAAAATAGATCATCTTCTCCCCCCTCAAATACGCCCCTGAATGCAGATAATTATAAACATATATAAATATGTCCGTTTTCTACTATTTAATGTAGCTAATAGAATCCAATCCAATAGTTTAAAAAATGTGTCAAAAAAGTTAACACCTGAGGCCAATGTTCCCAAATGGGAACATCTGGAAATTTGTATTTATAATTAACAAATTGAGCATCATTTTTTACAGAAAATGACATTTAAAATATTGTTTGAATTCCTCACTTTCATGACGTGCAAAAATTTTCAAAAATTTTAAATTCTACGACTTCGTTTTTTTTTTTGTGCATTACCAACCAAGGTGAAAAGCTCAAAAAATAGTAAATTACAAAAAATTGTAAAACCTAAATAAATTAATTTATAAAAGTTTAAATGACTCAGAAAAATCTTGAAATTATTCAGCTTTGCTCAAACCAATTTTTATTATGTTATTCTAAAATTGGAATTTTTAGCAATTTTTTTGAAGATTGTGTTCTCAAATGGGAACATTGGCATCTACACGGTTAAAATCGACATATTGAGAGTATTTACTGTATTTGAAGGTGGGTACTGACTGTAGAAATCCGCTTGTTAAGAATTTGGCAGCTTACCATTCGATATAAAGGATTTTAACCCTTTGACTCCTTACGGGACATGTATGTCCCACTAAGATTTTTAAAATTCCTACTGGGAAGAGATTAAAAATTATTTTCTAAGATTTCAAATTTTAGTTTTATTATTTTTTTAGATTTTTTTTTCTAATTTCTAAGATTAAAAAAGAAATTAAAATTTGTAGTCAAAGGGTTAAGGGAATTTACCTTGCATTTTCTGACGGCAACACTGGTCTATTTCCAGAACAAACGAAACCTTCAGAACCAGCTGTTTCGGAGCTAATGTCGGATTTTTTGCTATCATAGATATTTTTATTCCCGTTCCTCTTCATCTCACTTTTTTCGCAAGGACTCTTTTGCTGTTGACGATGTTTTGTGCTGTACTTGTAGAAGTCTGAGATCTCGTAGGGTTTAGTTTCTTCCCAGTAAGGTTGAATATGCCCGTATCTCACAACGTTGACTGCGATGGTATTTTCTATAGATGGGATTTCGGGTAGGGGGCTACTTGCACATATCATGTGGTGATCCCTTTCTGATGAAGTGCTGGATAAGTCTAGACTTCGGAACCTAGATTCCATGATATCTGGAACCAAGGACTCCCAAGTTCTGCCACCACCAGCCATGGCATAGTGTCTACTGCTTTCTGAGTATGCAGGTTGTTGATGTCGACACAATTGATATGACTTAGAGCAACTGTCACACACAGGCAGGGCGGCATAGTGATGCCTGTCATATGGATGATATGTATTGTCACTTGAAGCATAAGGATTCTTGGAAGTTGCAAAGGATTGTGGGGCACATGACTGGCGATTGGAGTAAACTTGGTTACCATCAGTCAAAAACGTTCTTTCAGCATCACTAGCACGGGGACTAATACGAGGATGATGATGAAAGTAATGGGGATGATGGTTTTCACTTTGGCCACCAGCATGGATCTCTGCTTCGTACATAGTTTGGTTGAGTGGTAAATGCTTGCCATAGGAAGTCGAAGATGCAACTGAGGAAGCATCAAACTGTTTGCTCTCCAGATACCGCTGTTTTTGAAGACTGTGTCTGCGTCTTCTGTCCAGACTGTTATGTCTGGAGGCTAGTCCCAAGTCCTGTTGATTTTGTGGTAGTGATGCCAACAAGTCGTCTTGAGTATCGAATGCTTGACTGGTACGCTGTGTTGGGACGCTGTACAGGTTGGACCCTTCAATGTCCAGCGTAGATTCGAATCTTAAAAAGAAAACAAGTATGTAATTTGCAGTAAAAATTCAACAATCCGACTGTTTAACCTGTTAACCGGGGAATAAAATTTTGTGAAACTCGTTTCACACTGGGGACTTTTTTTTCTCAGTGATATTAATTAATTTAAGTGATATTAACTATATTCATTATATTTAATTTATTATTAATAATTAATTTATATTTATTTATTATATTTAATTAATTTAAGTGATATTAAATATATTTATTATATTTAATTAATCTAAGTGATATTAAATATATTTATTATATTTAATTTATTATTAATAATTAATTTATATTTATTTATTATATTTAATTAATTTCAGTGATATTAAATATATTTAATTTCAATGATGATAAAATGTCGTCATTCGCATTTTGGTAGTCTTATGGGCATGACGAAAAATGTCGTCATTCGTATTTTGGTAGTCTCCCGGGCATGACGAAAAATGTCGTCATACCCAGTTAACAGGTTAAAGATTTATTCAATCCAAGCTTTTGGAATGTATTTTCAGGCAATACTTTTAAAATTAAAATTTAAGCAGAGATAATAAAGAGACAAATGCTAGCAAGTTCTGTTGGTTTATTTTTTAATTAGTACACAGGGCAGTATTTAAAAGTACGCACACAAAATACCTGATGGGATGGCAGCAAATCTCAAAAATAAAAATGTCCTAACTTGATAATATTGGAAAAGATGCTCTGTAGCACAGATATACAATACAGTATGAATATGTCTAATATTTGTACTGACAAATCGTTCATGACTAGGATAAACTTGCACAGCATTGGGTTTCAAATGCCTTGTATATCTTGTATTGTTTCAAATGCCTTGTATTGTTTCAATTGCCTTGTATTGCCTAAAAATTCTTTCTGCAAATCTTCAGGGGCTGCATCTGAGAGCCCAAAAATTATTAGTTGTTATAAAACTATTGATGGAAATATTAATTTGAATAATTATGCAAAAAATTGCTTTCACATATCAAAATTTAAGAGTGCAGGTACACATGCCTTCCCTTTCTTTATAACAGAGGAAGGAACGGCGATTCCCTAAAGTTTCTATACCGGGCAGAAGTTCATACAATATAGCATGTAGAAGCAGGCCTGAAGTCAAGACGGGGCCAGAAGATGTGCGGCCCTAGTTGCCCTATTAAGCTATATGTATATATATACAATCTCAGGGTGCCCTGTGTCCTTCGCCTTGTCCCAGTTGGCTTTTCATCCTGGTTACAGGCCTGTGTAGAAGTATATGGAAAAGAGCAAGAAAAAGGCTATGCATAATATAGCATGCAGATGTCCATATCCATATAATAGTATGAGTAGAAGTGTATGCAATATAGTGTATAGAAGTGTATGCAATATAGTGTATAGAAGTGTATGCAATATAGTGTGTAAAAGTTTATGTTATACAAGGGACAAAAAAGCATTTATTAAAATAACATGTTAAAAAAACAAAACGTTATGTGGTTATGCGAGTTCTAGAATTAGGTTTTGAGTTTTGCGGCGCAAGGACATCATGTCCTTCTGTACAGCGACTTACAATCTGGCACAGAATGACCCTTGTTGTTGTGCCGGGACCTAAATTCTGAGGAATCCGAACCTCTTCAGAGAAAAGGAACCAATCCCCGGACTATGATGAGGTTAATCAGTAAGTCCTTTTTTTTTTTTGCACAGTTGGAAGTCAAATCTGGGATGGCCGCACCCTAGGCACTAACGTTACCATGCACCAACGCGAGTTCAAGGACAAAAGTGCGATTCAAAAAGTGTTTCCTTTCAAATGTAATATAAGTATTCGCATAAAAGCGACACATATTAGTACTCGAAGCCAAATAATATCAATACTAAAAATTCACATACTTGTTTTGGTATGGCGACATCAAGCTCAGAACTGTAGTGGTATTTGAATTACGCTTGTTCACACTTGGCTTTTCACAGAATTCGAGGACAGCACCTGCAGACTTGGAAGTCGGTATTTTAGTTGGAAGAGTAGGATACTGTTGACTTCTGTACGAAGTCCTTGTTTTGTATACCGAGTTTGGAGTATAGCCTTGCCTATCGATAACCAAGGAAGATCGCTGAGGTGGAGGTTTCGCTGGTGAACGGTGATTAGTCTTGTAGGGTTGCCTGATTTTCATAGGACTAGAAGGAGCAGAACTGGAATTTGGCGTAACGATGATACTGGTTAAAGGTGAAGAGGATGACTGCAAGAAAAAATAATTAGCATTTCACCTTTTTTTTTACAAAAATTGTAGGAGTTATAGACATGTTTGGACTTCGAAAGAAGTGGCATAACTACAAAACGTGGGATTCTAATGTGAAGTTTAATGTGCGTCTCAAACAGTGGGCCATGTGTCCAAGTTGGAATACTGCTTCGGCTAATATGAAATTGTCGTTGGTTCGGCTACAACCCAGGACACAATGCTTCCTTTTCCTTCTTGACAATCCACCAAACCCTATAATGGGGGGTTATATAGATAGCTCCAGTATGAGCATCAAACGTGGGTGTCCGAACATTATATAGCGTCTAATCCTCCACTATAAATTATACAAACATTGCCTGGGTGGCTTTGACTATTAACCAATAGTGGTAATTGAGTTATCCTTGAAAAAGGTAAAAGTATCTTGAAAAGAATAAACAAGCAAGTGAAAGAAAATCACCTAAGGTCGATATTTAAATTTAGCGGGTTTCAATTAACATTAAATCAGTTATTGTTTTTTCAATTTTTAATAAATTTTGTCGAGTTGAAAGCTCTTTAATTCGCAACTCTCTAATCCGCAACTCTCCAATTCTCAAGTAACTCGGTAGGTTTTCAGCATTAACAACAACCATCATTATTGCATTTACGGAAGACCTTTGCCTTGTCCTTTTCATTGCGTACAGACAGGCAGACAGGAAAGCCAAAAGCAATAGTGGGTTTAATATCTATTGAAACTCACTAATAACAGATCATGATACTCATTTTTGTCAGACTTTCACAGAGCATTATAGTAAGCGAACAATTTTAAGGCAATCAGCTGCGTAGAAAAGCGGTTTTTATTGCTCAAAACTCAAATGTTTTGATTCGAATTATGCAGATCATCACCAGAAGAAATGAGTTACATATAGAAATTGAAAACTACCAAATACACTTTCGGATACAATATTTACCGACATTTAAGGAAATTATATACATGGAATTAGAAGCCAAAACAGCGTTTTAATTCCAACTCTGTTTTGGCTTCTAATTCTATGTCTATAATTTCTATAATAATTTCTTTAAATGCAGGCAAATATTGTATCCGCAAGTTAAGAACATTTGGCAGTTTTCAATTTCTACACGTAATTATTTCTTCTGATGATGATGGGCATAGTTCGGATCAAAATGTTAAGTTTACAAGCAATAAAAATCTGTGTTTTTTCGCAGCTGATTGCCTGAAAATTGCTCATTAAGCCATGATAAGCTCCTCATTCCAATTAAGACAAGAAGAATATGCTTTTAAAGCTATGGCCTTAAAATCACTTCATGTTGGTTGGTTGTAGTTTTATGGCGCAAGGACAACAGTTATTCTGCGCCAATCAAGGTTCACTGCACGTTAGTGAACGCCAACTAATTTTAATGTGTATAAAACCGGTTCCACATTGCTCGCGAATAAGGGCATGGGCGAGTAAGGTAGAACCGGCCTTACGTACGTTTTGGCGCAGTATAGTCCAGTTGCTCTTGCGCCATAAAACATCCAAACAAACGTACAAAGACTACTTACGGTATCTAATGAATCTTTAGATCCTTCGGAGACGAGGCAGTGATTAAAATGGCCCATTTCAGTCGGACACGAGTCTGAAAATTAAATTTAAAAATTTACGTTAAATAAAACCAATCATTTTTAAAACGACTTTGGCAACTACGACTGACGCAATTTAAATCTATGGCAAAAGTTAAAGTAAAATCGTTTGAAAAGAGCGGTTCTTTTCAAACGATAACACGAACGATTCCTTAGAAATTCTAAATGTGAAGAACGAATTTTTAATAATAAAGTTGATAGCATGGAAAAAAACTCACCGTTTTCATCTGTAGAATGACTAAGATTATCTTCACTGAGTTCTGATGAATAAAAATTAATAACAATTAGTCAATAATTCAATCACAATAATAGTTAATATACGAGAAGAACCAACATACAGGCGGAAAATACATATTTCTTCATTTATAGAAGAACGTCACAACTAAAAAATAATTGTTTTTCATGCGACAACGGTTAAAAGGTAATAGTTCTTTTTAAATCGCCGTAATTATAAGTTAATGTAGAAAAATAATATCTTGTGGTGCGAAGATATATCGCAAAAAGGGACGCGCGCGTCATTTCTTAGGTCCCCTACACGTTTCACAAGAATATACATTTTCATCTGATAGCTGCCATTTAATTTTCAGACCATGACGTGAGCGCAACGCAATTGAATGATCAGCCACTGTTAATCTGTCAGATAACATCCCACATGTGGAACTAATTTGCTATGCATGGACAGAAGCCCAAGGAATCAATGTAGAGTTTTCAAAATTATTCAGGGGACGGGGGCCCCAAGCACATATTTTGTACATTTATACATTACAGTATATGTAAAATTGCAATTTATTTCAAATTATTGGGGCGGCTCAGGCCCATATAACTCTACACTTACGGCCCAAGGTATTAATGATATCACAGGCCATCAGGAAAAGGACGTTTAAATTACATACCCAAAAATATGGTACGCTATGGTCATCTAAAATCTAGACGGTATCTGGTATTTAAAAACTAGTATCTCTCCTCAAATGCAGCTAAAAATTAGTATCTATGCCCAGATGTATCTAAAAACTAGTATCAATCCTCAGATGTATCTAAAAACTAGTATCTATCCTTAGATGTATCGAAACTAATATCTATCCTTAGATGTATCGAAACTAATATCTATCCTTAGATATATCTAAAAACTAGTATCTATTTTATATGTATCTACAGTAGAACCCCGATTAACTGAAATGAAGTGTGTGGTCCTATTTCGGATAATCCGGAAATTCAACTTCCGGAATTCCGTGTTGCCAAAAAAAAAAAAGTATTTATCCAGCAACATGTTGTTTATGACGTTATGAGTTTTCTCTTGTGAGGTGATTTACTCAATCGTCCCCCCACACCCCCGCAATCAGAGTCTCTGGATTTAACTATTTCAATAGCAGCTATTGAATCTTCTAACCCCTAACCACGGTTTAGAGGGACAAACTTACAGCGAATTTATGTGTCAGTTGTGACATACCCGTCGGTATACAACGGAACTTGGTCAGAACTATGTAGATATGACATGTCTACCAAAATAAGTCATTGAAGTCCATCTGTCCCTGAAATTTTTACATCGCGAGGTGCGAGGTCACGTGGAATTGTAGCCGGCACATGTAGTGTGTGTTTGGTTGTTGTATTCCGTCACTTCTGTTTGTGTTCGTTCACTATAGTGGCGGTGGTTGGGACGTGTCGTGCATCCACTAGGGTTAGGTTCGTTGTTAAAATTTCAAATATGTTTTCTGCGGACTGTACATTAACTTTATGTACATTACACACTACAGACCTAGTGTCTATGAGAATATCGGACATCGCGTTCTTAGATAAGGCTATGAGATTAATTCAGTAATGTACTGGACCTCTGTATCGTAGCAACGGGGTTTTTAGAAGAGGCGAGGAAGACAACTTAAAATCACAAATTGGGGCCAGAGGACTAGTTTTTCGCCAAATCTCTATGTTGGCGTTAAGAGTGGGTGTAAAAGAAATTACTAACCCGCCAAACTTCTCTCTTATACATTTTGCTTTTATTATGTTCTTGAACAGCATTTGCGTTGGTTCCTCAAGAATAGAGCACATCAGAAAACAAATACAGTGAAGCCCCTCTTAACGGACACACCCCAGATACGGGCAGATAAAAATTTTCCCGCAGAAACTGATTTACAATAATATATTTCAAGCTCCCACTTGGCGGTCAGAACTGGCGTAAGCACGGGGATGTTGATGGGGGTTGTAACTCCCACTGGAATGAAATTTTGTATATTTAACATAGGAATATATGAGTTGTAGCTCTGTAACCCCCCATTGAGCCTACAATAACTTCCAACCTTATGAAATTTCTGGGTACGCCTATGGCGGTCACTCTCCGATTTGGCCGCGGATTCATTCCATTAGACTAGAAGCCCCTATACAGATATGACAAAATACGTTTGATCTTCATCCTTCACTAGAGGTGTTTCTCCTAACAGGAAGCTAAGGATAAACAGGGTAAGAGCTAAGGAGAATTTCCCCTCAACGAAAAGTGGCAGATGATTCGGATTCTCTGATTCAAACGACTAATGCTTGATAAAAGACGTAATAATAAATAAACCATATAGTATACACAGCGCGAAACTAATAAACAATTATCAACACAAAACTATCGCAGTTCAAATTTATTATCGTTTGCTTGACTACAACACAGGTCCTGTAAACATAACAAGGTTAAAGCGGTGGTTTTAATCTCACAATTAAAAATTTCGAGGAGGAGGACGGGGGAGTAAAACCCCACTAAACAGCTATTGACCCTTCCCCCCAGGTAAATATATTTTAATAACATTTAACGCTTTGTTGCAAATTTACTTGTTAGATTCAACAAATGCTTACGTTCTTTGTCTTAAGCTTGTCTCATGTGCTCAAAAATACAGTTTCAAAATGAAGTACTTAAATGATTAAAACACAATATTTCAGCTACTTCGCAATGACTCCCCTCTTTTACGGACAAATTTTTCTGTCCGGAAAGTGTCCGCTAATAAGAGGATTCGCTGTATAAAGTTTTTGGCAAATATATGGATCGGGTGTCTACTTTAAAAAATAATAAAATAAAATAATGCGTGGCCGGCCATTCTGGTTAAACCGAATTTCGAGTGAACGAAGTTCGGTTCTATAGTTCGTTCACGAAAAGTAGTCCGATGGTACCGTTAGAAATAACGGGAGCTGACGTCACAAACGGCCTAGCCGATTACAGCAGAGGGGAGGACGTCATTTCAGAACTGGTTTTTGGCGCAGACAAACGTTCGCTAAAACCCAGTTCTGAAACGACGTCCTCCCCTCTGCTGTAATTGTTTGTGACGTCAGCTCCCGTTAATTCTAACGGTACCATCAGACTACTTTTCCTGAACGAATTATACTATATCTTCATATTTATCTAGATTCTATATACTCATTTTGAAAACCGAAAAAAATAAAATGATCATACCGTCATCTGAATATTGCTTTAACCGCTCTTTTTTTAACTTCGCAATTTTTTTTCTAAACATAAGTAGCTTCTGCTCGATCTCCTTTAACTGTAAAAAAACATATTTAAATAAATAAATAAATAAATGTCATCTCTCGTAGCACTAAATCAATGGTCCGCAACCTAATTACATAAGCCAGCTACTTATTTTTAATTTCATTTTTATATTTACTTTTTAATAATTTAATAAAATTTGTATTAAATTAAACAACATTTTTATACACATACACATATTTTGTTTTTGATTTAAATTCAAAATAATCTACAATATTGTCGATTGTTTTCAATATAATTAATGTCATTAAAATGTAATAAGCTACTCTACAAATTATACAAACAACATTCTAATGTAATTAAAATAAATATAATAATAATAAAGAGTAATTACTGGTGAGTGTAGTTACCTTGGATTGAGCTTTCTGATGAGAGACCTTCCTCTGTCTCCGGACTCCTTTTTTGGTGCCGGGATCACTAGCTAGCTTCGCTGAAGAGGAGACTATCTTCTTTTGAATTTCATACTGCAATTCTAACTGTATCAATTCTTCTTCCTAAAACGTCATCAACAAATAAACAACATTTAGACGTATTTAAAATGAAAGCAGCACAAACTATGGCATTGCATACTCTTTAGAACGTTGCACTTTTTGCGCCTTTGGAATGTTATGTTTCCATATCACACTTGTTTATCCATCCAGGGGCGGACTGAGACGCCTCCAGAGGGCCTCAGGGCCGGTTCGCCCCCCCCCCGAACAATCCAAGGTATGCGTCCTTTAAGAGGATTCAGTCCGCCCCTATATCCATCACCAATAATATTATAATGTTCACGGTACAAGACTGCCATAGTCCAGTGGCGGATAAACGGGGGAGGGATTAGGGAAAATTTCCCCTCCCAAATCCATAAAAGTGCAGTGGAAATCGGTTATAACGAGCGCAGATTATAACGACCAACCACATATAACGACGGAATTTTTACAAAAAGTTTGATTTCCTATTTTATTTTTTTAAATTGCTCGTTAAATCCGGGGTCCAAAAAAGACCTGTTCGTTAAAAGGGTTTAAATTGTAGTGTGTTTGATCGTTATACCAAACAAAATCCATATTTTCCTCGCTGAATGCGGGCTCATTATAAGTGAGTCGTATTGTATTCTACATCCCCTCCACCAAAATCCTCCCTGGATCCTCCTCTGCATTAGTCCAAGGACAGACGTTTGTTAGTACTTTTAGCAGAATTTTATTTGTTTTTAATGCTTTATTGAGAACTAACTACGCAGAATATCTAAGAAACAGTTAACCGGTTTCACCCTTGTGTCTAGCACTCAGACTTCCTTTCATTCAAAAAGGATAGATGGTCTGCACAGTTCGAAATGAAACTTTAAGGGCTCAGCAAATTGTTGACGCAACCACGTGGCGCTTCAATGAAACATCACGAAGTCGTCCACGTGCCCCATATTTAAAAAAATATCAACATAGCGAAACACACTGGGAAATTTGTTTATGTGCGTTTCAAGACCATGCTATAGCTTATATGCGACGGGACCGACGATTTAACGGGACTTCTGCACCTCGATATATCTACAAACAACATTGCAAGGAGTAGAACTCGCCTAACGGGCATGAAGACGGTGGTCAAATCCATTGGACTGCTGAAACGCCGTTCTTGGAAACTCCTCATACCAATTCCATGTTTTCATCTACTTTAATAAGGCAATTAAATTTTTACGGCACGCAGACCGTAAAAATCATGGGCGTCCATAAGGGGGAGCAGAGGGGGCTCAAGCTCCCCATAGCCGTTTAAAAATTTGATTTGCCCGAACCTGCTATGCATTTACTTTCAAAAGTTTTACAGTCACATTTTAAAATAAGGTACTTTTTAGCTCATTACTAATTGTCAAGCAGTATCAATTATTTTTGTAGCGTTTTGGTATCTTGTACATTCACTAAAATTCTTGACAGCTTTGAGAAGGAGGTAATAATTTTTCTCAGCCCCCATAGAAATACTCATATGGGCGCCTATGGTAACAGGTAATACTGCACCGAGCAAGGTAGTTACATTCTGCGGCGTAGGAAATGGGGGCTCAAGCCTCCCCCCCCAATGGGTATCAATATACGTTATTCCCTTCAATTCTACATCACATGATCTTCTTTAAAACCACTTGAGTCCTCACCATAATTTTGGAATAGCTAGCCACTGGTTACAGCTCCTCTAAAAGTCCATTCCATCAGTAGTGAGAGGGTGCACTGGCGTACATAGGGGTGTTTCTTGGGGCTGTAAACCCCCCCCCCCATTGAGCCTATAACCCCCCTTATGAACTTTCTGCACACGCCTATGGGGAGGGTGTATCTACTATTATATATATATTATGTTTAGGTTTGTAAAAAGTGACTGATATCTAACTGGAAGAAGAGCCACATGTTGAATGCAAGTGAAGATGTTTAGAACTGGCCAGGCCACTAGAATAATATCCTACCCGCCTACAAGTATATTGCAGATCGGCGCTTCCCATTTATTAAATAAATTTGTATTTGAATTATACATAGAAATACAGCGGGGGGAATAGCTGAGACAAAACAACCAACACCAACTAATCTGGCCAGTGTCATAAGCTTATGACCAATTTCTCTAAGGTGCTTTCATATACAATGAAATAAGAAAACAGGGTGGAGTAAAGTGAAAATAAATTTCTTAGAATAGATAGATATGGGGACCTTCATCCAGAAGTGGATACATAATGATACAATGAGATCAGGGGTGACTGTAGAAGTCCAAACCAGATTCCCTGAACATACCAGAAAATTCCCTGAAAAGTTATGTAATATTTTTGGTAAAGACACTGATTTCCACAGGAATATAAAAAATTATAGGAAACAGAAAACGAAATTATTGTAATTTTTAAAAAGAAATCCCGGAAGAGGCAAGTTGAAATTCCCGGAATATAATCACCCCTATGAGATGATTAATAGGACAGGCATCATTATTCCTTTGGATTGCATAATAGGATTGTTGTCAAAGCCAGATATCAGACGCAAGCTAACAGGGCAACAACTTGTGTGTGGGGGGGCATTGTCACAGGAGCACCAGAGACTAGTACAGTCAACTCCTTCCAACCCTAAGAATTAAAAGGTGGGAAAAGTTTAAGAATAGGAAATCTAGGAAATAATATTTTTGACGGGGGGTACAGCAATATTTTTGACAAGCCCTGACCTTTTTTTATCAAAAAAAATACCTCTTTCGTCTTTTTTTTCCACGACAATCTGTCTTCCAACGAAAATTCCGAACCCAGTCTTTTCCTCATTAGAGGTATATGCTCTCCAGGACTTAACGGCATCTCAGCTGGCACGACACCTGTGAGTTCCTGAAATAAGTACACAGTATTATTATTATTACGATTAAAAAATCACAGTACAGTCGAACATCGTTAAGACGAAGTACTTTTAATACGAACCGTTTTCTGAAGTTCCGCCTGATTATACAGCCCACTGTTCTCTCCGGATAAGACGAATTACTGTTAACGCGTCAAATTTTCTGTTCCCCCTTAGTGTTCGTCTTAACGAAGTTCCAACGTATTGTTATTCATAAAAATATTATCATAATATTTCAACGTATTGTTATTCATGAAATTATAGTGTAGTTATTCATTTCTCCATAGATGCTCTTTAAATCTATTTGTAAGTTTTACGGGGCAAGAACCTACAATTTTCTGAGGAATTAACCTCTTAAGGCCTAGGGAACCAACCCCCGAAATACAGTGAGCAACCATTCAGTAAGTTTTATTCATTTTTCTTCTCCTCCGTTAGGAGTTGAAGCCGGCATAACGGTAAGTTAGGTCAACACGTTATCACTTATACTATAATTTTTGCCACCCACGCTCCAACTAGAGCTTTTTTATATTTGGAGAAAACGAGGCGCAGTCTTCATCCTGGATTCGAACCACGGTCACTGCACCTGCGGTCGTAGCTAAACTGGGGCCCGGGTGCTGGCTGAACCACTATGGAAGTCTAACCACCCTCCTAAAAATAGTCTTTTTCAAAATAAATTACTGTAGAATTTTATTTTGTATGAGATTGTATACGACTATGGAAATTGTTTTTTCGATGTTAAAATTGTATTCACAACAAAATTTCACGGCAAATCTTGTACACATCATGCTTTTCATAGAGGTTTGAATCTTCATCTACTCTATAGTAAAGATAAGGGATATTGTAAATTTTAATAAACCTCTGAAATTCTCCATACAAAGTTTTTGTTAAGAAATCTATTTATTAAATATTTACATTTTTTAGCATTAATGAAAACTACTGGACCAAATGTTATCAAACTTGGTAATAGCTTACAGGAGGTCATGGGATTTTATTTTCCGAATAAAAAATAAATAAATAAAAATAAAATAAATAAATAATAAAATGAAAAAAATAGAAGTTCAAAAATCACCACCACCGGGAATGGCACTGTAATCAATATTGTTAAACGAAATAAAAAAAATGAAGACATTGGTTTAAAACGTTTTTAATCGTTTCTAAAACGAAACTCTTTGTGGGGTTATGCAAATTGTTTATGGTGATAACATAAACAATTTGGCGGAATTGAAAGATGCGATACACCGACATGTCCGCAACATTCCTCCTGATATGCTAAGAGCTGCTGTTGAGAACGCAGTAATGCGATTTAACTTGCTTTCAGAAAATGGTGGACGCCACATTCAACATGCTTTGTAACACGTTTTAGAAACGATTAAAAACGTTTTAAAACGATGTCTTCATGTCTTATTTCGTTTAACAATATTGCATACAGTGCCATTCCTGCTGGTGGTGATTTTTTAACTTTTATTTTTATTTATTTGTTACTTTATTTATATATTTTATTTACTTTATTTTATTTATTTATTACGGAAAATAAAATCCCATGACCTCCTGTAAGCTATTATCAAGTTTGATAACATTTGGTCTGGTAGTTTTCATTTTATGGCCATTTCAAAGTGGAACTTTTTTTGAATTATAAAGACCCCGTATATTAATAAAATACATTACAAAACATTAACAAATTTTGAGCCCCTCCCCCCCATGTGAAAAGTGTCTAGTTAAAGGCTTGACTGCACCGCCATCATAGCACCCATTATTCTTTAAAATTTGATTAAGTAAATTATTAATATTTGAATAATAATTGGTTAGATAAGATATTAATACTGCATGTCTTTTTCCATTACCCCTTCCTGTAAGCAGAGTTTCTTCAATTCCTCACACTTTTGGTGCAATGCTTCTTCCAGCGCTTCCTTGCGAGCCTTCAGTGAAACTAACATTTCTACGGTTTCTGTGGTCCTATTGTCCCAAGAGTCGCCTACGCGGAAGAAACGATGCTTATTACCTAAAAGGTCAAATCATCGACTAATAGACATCAAGAATAAATGGTAAAGAAACCCACAAACCGGAGATTTTTAGGGCAGGTAAACTGTGAGTGCTGCCACTGCGACTTAGCGACGTGGAATCAGTTGAAACCGACCGAATGCCGTCATTCGAAAGCTCCAAGGCAATATCCGTCAGATTTCGAGGTATTGGTAGAGAGGCCTAGAAACAACAATTACTTTAAACAAATTTTATACAGCTTATCAAAACTTATTATAAAACTTGTTAGGGAAACTACAAATATGAAACTTATTAGAGGAACTACAGATATAAAACTTGTTAGAGGAACTACAGATATAAAACTTGTTAGAGAAACCACACTTGTTAAGATTACAGCTATATAAAACTTATCAAGGAGATGGTGGATATAAAACTTGTTAGGGAAACTACAAATATGAAACTTGTTAGAGGAACTACAGATATAAAACTTGTTAGAGAAACTACAGATATAAAACTTGTTAGGGAAACTACAAATATGAAACTTGTTAGAGGAACTACAGATATAAAACTTGTTAGAGGAACTACAGATATAAAACTTGTTAGAGAAACCACACTTGTTAAGATTACAGCTATATAAAACTTATCAAGGAGATGGTGGATATAAAACTTGTTAGGGAAACTACAAATATGAAACTTGTTAGAGGAACTACAGATATAAAACTTGTTAGAGAAATCACACTTGTTAAGAAGATTACAGCTATATAAAACTTATCAAGGAGATGGTGGATATAAAACTTGTTAAGAAGACTGTAGATATAAAACTTGTTAAGGAGACGGTAGATGTAAAACTTGTTAGAAAAACTACAGATATACAACTTGTTAGAGGGACTACAGCACTTATATATATATATAACTTACGATACTTATACTATAAGAGGGGGGAGTAAAGCCATGGTATTTTGGGACATGTTTAAAATTTGTAAAAGCATGATGTTTTATATATCATATTAAAACTAATAAATTATATCATCATAATCTTGCAAGTCTTTTCAAAATAATGAATTGTATTATTTAATTAACAGTTCCGAATTTGAATAAAACCTTGAAAACCCCGTTACGGAAGGACATTATTTCATGTTTTTTCCATCCTTCCGTAATGATACACATTTTTCAATGTATATTTTTTTTATACTGCAGGAAAATTTTCATACCATTTCAGTTAAAAGTAGTATTAGGCCCTTTTCTTAAAATGACTTACGAAAAACATTGCAGTTTAATATTTTGAAATTGTAGAAAACATTAACCATGATGTCGTTCTTCCGTAACATTTTAAATACCATGGCTTTACCCAAGAATGTTGTATATGTATTTTCTATAAGGAAATACGTACACAACATCCTTGGGTAAAGCCAAGGATGTTGTATACGTATTTGCTGTAAGGAACTTACTATAGACGGCGGTTATTTACAGGTCCATCCATACACACGTTTTCACGTATTTATCAGTATAAGAAATATACGATACACGCAGGAGTAAATAGAATGCGAAAATGTACACTAAAATTTAATTGGGTGTGAGGAATCGGCCAAGACAGTCTCTTTCTTTCTCTTTCTTCTTCTTTTAATGACACTAGGAGAAATACATTTTGTCCTACGTTATAACGGGAATGTACTCAGGGCTGTTCCTGACGGGGGGGGGGAGGTGGAAGACAGTGCCCCCACAAGACCGTTCGTTATATTACCTTTTATCTTTGGAACAAAGGCGATATTAAGGACCTTTTGTTTTATTTGACGAAAATGAAAATTAAAAAATATTTCTCTTTTGTATGATAACTGTTTAAAACTGTGCGTATATAAAAGTAAGCATTGCATATATAAAATTCTTGATTAAATAATATTAAATTAATAAGTGTGACCATGTTGCTCGGGCCCTGTAAGTGTCCCCTATTGAAAACGGGTCAAGGCTCGTTTACAAGACAATAGATAGGGGTAGGTTTATGAGAGGGAGGAGCTTTCGTAGTAGATAGTACACCAACAGATAGGGGCGATGAGTCAGGAGATTCACATCTTATTGCTTACACAAAATAATAATAATTCTACCATCGTTAAAAGCGAAAATACATCTATAGGAATGTGAACTAAACGTACCTTATTATGTTTCCTATCAAGATAGAACTGGTGTTGGGATATCGCCATAGACCAGATACATTTTGTAAGGGAGGGGGTAACTGCAAACCACACATAAACCGAAATGTTACCTGTTCCAAAGCCCTTTCTAGACGTAGGCGGCCTGTTAAAAAGTATATAAGTTAGAATATAGAAAGTACGTAAGTCAGAATATAGGAAGTACATAAGTTAAAATATAGAAGTATATAAATTAGAATATAAAAGTGTATAAGTTAGTATATAAAAGTGCATAAGTTAGAATATAAAAAGTATATTAAATTAGAATATAAAAAATATATAAGTTAGAATATAAAAAGTATATAAGTTAGAATATAAAAAGCATATTAAGTTAGAATATAAAAAGGATATTAAGTTAGAATATAAAAGTGT
>QLNU02015270.1:325452-347415 GCA_006491805.2 Dysdera silvatica | reverse complement strand
TATTGCTAGCTGTCGGTCTGCACAACCAGACCTCGCTGGGAAACACTGCACCGACCTAAATTGCATCCAAGTTATCCCCTCTTCTTTTTCGGACCGGATAATTTTTATTTTATGCAAATTAGAGAGTTTTCAGCCATGTAATTTCCACAGAGAGCACCAACTGTAAACAAAATTTCCGAGCTTACAAAGTAATGTACCGTAGGTTGATTTTTTAACAGAAATTCGCCGCCAACATGCACAACATTACACCATTTGTAATTCAGTGAAAAGGTTAAAAAGATGAAATTTTTAACAACAATGAAGGCATTTTAAAAATGCTAAACGCTGTTTCGACGGAAAAACAAGGTAGCTAGGTAATTAGCTGACGAAGTTTAAAGTTCGGTATGCACATTAATTAGAATATTACCATTCTGACAATGGGCGAGAGATAAAAAAAAAAAAAAATGAAAACAAATACTAAAATGGCGTACGTTTTTAAAAAAACAAACATGAGAATTAAAGAATATGCACTTTTAAGAAAATTAAACAATGTTCGTTGAAAGTTTCATGAGCTCTAGGTGAAAAGAATAGAATGGGCTCCTAAGGAAGGTGGCCGCCTAACGATGAGAGTTCGGGGGGGGGAATAATAGGGTTTGGGTTTTTCTAAAGAAGTTCCTGGTTTTCAGTGGAATTAACTGATGTTGCAAATTGTCAGCAATTTAAAAGAAAAAATAAAATATGGAGAATGCGTTCTTTTAAGAGAATTGAGAATGAAAAAATATTCTCCGTTAAATATATGAATAATAATTCTCTATGAAATTCAACCGAAATTCAACGATCGCTTAAAAGAATGAGAACGAAAAGATACGCTCTTTTAAGAGAATAGAAAAATATTTTCTGCGAAATTCGTCTAAATTTATGGTCTTTTTAGCTTCGAATTAACCAAGTGCGACTGTCTCAACCCAGACTATAAAACCAGATGTAATTCCCTTTTCGAAACTGAAAGATGACTAGAAAGACAACAAAAGATTACTCCATAAAGACAACAAAAGATTACCCTGTAAAGACAGCAAAAGATTACTCTGTATAAATAACAAAGGCTTACTCTGCAAAGACAACAAAAGATTACTCAAGAAGGACCAAAGTTTACACTAGAAAGACAACGAAAGGTTAATCTATAAAGACAACAAACGGTTACTCTATAAAGACAACAAAATGTCATCCTATAAAGACAACAAAATGTCATCCTATAAAGACAACAAAAGACTCAAAGATAGCAGTGAATTAACTGATAAAAACTGAATTATAATAGCAACCAATGTTGTCTTAACAGGTAGGCTAAGTACGTCCCTACGTAAATAGTGGCCCCAAATTTGCGAAGTTTGTTATTTTAAGTTTATTTTAACAGCTTATAGTTTGTTTACGCAACATATATTTCTTTTTTGGGAAAAAAATAAATAAAAGTCACTGTAAAAAAAAGGGCGCCCAAAAAATAATTGGGCCCCAAGGCTCCCGAATATGTTAAGACGACCCAGATAATGATAGGTCAACTTGTCCATGTATGAATGTACAGAACATGGGAATTGCACTCTTTAAAATTCAATCATTTTGGTGATAAATTCTCTCAAATAATCTATTTATCAATCAATAATAATAATAACAGCGAGAATTAAATAAATTTAATAATAATAATAGCGAGAATTAAATAAATTTAATAATAATAATAGCGGAGAATTAAATAAATTTAGTAATAATAAAATAGAGAATTAAATAAATTTAATAATAATAATAGAGAGAATTAAATTTAATAATGATAGCGAGAATGCAACGAAAGTGATAATAATAGTGATAATTAAATAAATGTAATAACAATAGCGAGAATTAAATAAATGTAATAATAATAGCGAGAATTAAATAAATTTAATAAAAGTAGCGAGAATTATTTAAGAACAAAAGCAAGAGGTATGGGGTATGAGTAGAGATATGGGTGGGGAAATTTTCGGAAACGGAAAATCCCACCTTAGAAATTTTCCGGTCTTGAAATTTTAAAAATTAATTTTTCTTTTTAAAAAATGTCATAACTTCTCCCTTTCTCTCTCTCTCCGTGTACGCATATAATTTTAAAAAGTTTAAACATAGAAAACCATATCAGATACATATCAAAAATATTATCAGTCATTCATTCATAAGTTACGTACAAAATATTACTAAATAGCCTACATAAAAATAAAATATAAAAAAAAGAAATGAACCTATTGCAGAAAAAAAAAACTGATTCATTATATCACGTTATGATTTATTTTTTCACTAATAATTTTAGGTTTATAATTAATATTAATAAATTTATAATTTTTCATTAATAATTTTAAAACACATTTTTTAGTTTTGAATTTTACTTAAGTATTTAATTTTAATTAATTAATTATACAATATGATATTTTCGTATTCGTTAAACTAACATTTTTAAAAGTGCCAAATATAAGTTATCGGTATCATTATCATATCAACCAAACTCCCTGATTGAACTGTTAAGTAACAACAGGTTAAAGTAACAGTTACTATGAAGTAAAAAGTAACAATGATGAGTTTAATGAATATTATTATTCCAAAATTTTCTGTGGACCAGTATTTCTTTCTGAGGGGGTAAGTATAGGGTGCGGATCATAGTTTGTGTAGTGATATAGAATATAAAACAAATGTTATTTAATTAACTTAGACAACTCCAATTCAAAAATATTAGAATAACCAAAATAGGCATTGCATTGTCTTATAAAATGCATGATATCTAAAAATATACAACGGGGACGAACGACAAAATTATTAAGCGTTTAAAATAAGCTGACGTATGATATATTGTTCACACGTGTCTAAAGAATTAACTGAAATTTTATAAAAAAAAATACTTAAAATTTTCCAAAATGTAAAATATTCCCAGCGCCGATTCAAAATATTAGAATATCTGTAAAATGATGTGATTAGTCAGCATTGATGATGAAATTTGCATAAATGGGGCCACTGTAAAGCTAGTAAGCGTATAAATAAGGCTTGTTTGAAAGTCAGGTTTATTTGGAAGTTAAAAATGGGTCGCATGCAAGACATACCGGACTCTACTAAGACTTCGATTGCGACTTTACGTCACGACTTAGTAAACAGATGATTGCCGAAAAAATGAAATGCTTTCAAGGAACCGTGAGTAAAATTTAAAAGATTATTCTAGAAATCAAAATTTTAAAAATAATCGTGCAAATAGTGGTCGTAAGCGAATAACCATACTAAGGCAAGACATAATGCTGAAATGTATTGTGATTACAAACCGCTTCAGGAGCCTGAGATTCAAAAGTAGAAAGTGGAGAGAACGAGGAGTGGATACCTCAACATCTACCACACTACGACTACCCCATGAACTTTATTTTCCATAACGTCTGCTCAAGACAAAGCCGCTACTTACTTGCAAGCAAAAATAGGCCAGAGTGCGGTGATGCAAAGACAGATTGCAATAGGGCATTCAAGATTGGAATAATGTACTTTTTAGCGATGAATCGATGTTTTGCATTTACCACTGTCATCAGGGTATCCGTGTTTGGCTTTGCAAGCAAGAAGCTTTTAACCACAGATTGCTTGACCCGCTCAGTGAAGTTTAACACCTCTGTCATGATTGGGGGGGGTGTATGAGTGCTGAAGGCTTGGAAAAGCTGTGTATTTTGACAGGAAGGGTAAATTCCGAAGTACACAAAGAGGTACTTAAGCATTTTATGATTCCATTATCGGAAGATCTATTTGAGGTTGACTTTATCTTACAACAAGATTCTGCATTTTGCTACATGTCAAAGGCCATCACTGCTTGGCTTCATAACAATAAAATCGAAGTACTTCCTTGGCCGACCAATCCGCCCGATTTAAACCCCCATCGAGAATATGTGCGGTTTAAAGAAGAAATACCTTAAAGATTTAGCTCCAAAGGACAAATATAAACTTATGGAAAGTGTGAAATCCGTTTGGACGACTATCGGCAGAGATGGAATGAATGGAGAAGAATGAATGCATAGTATGCCAGATCGTCTACGTGATGTTATTAAAGCCAAGGGAGATGCCACTAAATATTAACTATTCAAAATGTTTTTTATTTAAATGAACTATACCATTTTTTTGCATGTTATTCTAATTTTTTGAACCGCTGCGAAAATTATTCTAATTTTTTGAATTTTTAGAAAAAAATCCATTGTGACGTGCTTTGCAATGTCATACTAATTGTTTTTATGTTATACCCATCTACAAAATATGTAGAATGTGGTAGTACACTTTAAAATTCTGAAGTAGTCATTTCTACCGAAATAAATGCAAATCTCAAACCACTATGTGCTTTATTTTTCATTATTCTAATATTTTGAATTGGAGTTGTATTACACTAGATATTTAATAATGGAAGTGCTGGAAACTTTGCCAGTTTCAAAATTTTAAAACGCATGAGATGCCTGTAACCCATACTCCAGCATACAAGGTACCAGCCTCTGTTAATTAAGTTAAAACATAGCGGAATTCAATACGAATATCGGAAGAGACGTCAAATATGAAATAAATCGTTTATTTATAGATTAT
Source organism: Dysdera silvatica (assembly GCA_006491805.2). Classification (NCBI taxonomy): domain Eukaryota; kingdom Metazoa; phylum Arthropoda; class Arachnida; order Araneae; family Dysderidae; genus Dysdera; species Dysdera silvatica. Next base: position 342,840 of record QLNU02015270.1, on the reverse strand, counting down.
GACACAATTTGAATTATATATTTATGAACGCGACAGCGGATATAAGACCAAAATTGGCTGTTTGGGTATTTGAAGATGTCACGTAACTTCCGGAGAACTCCGTAATGAATACTCTACAAGTTTCCCGCAATATTTCTACAAGTTTTCCCGCCTATTTCCGCAGCTGTCTTTCACAGATGACATCTCTCCGTCTGTGTGCTGGAGAAAAAAACTCAAAGCTAACAACGAACCCATCAAAACCGTGGAAAAACTCATTTCCTGAAGTTTACGGGAAACGCTATTTTCGAAAGGAATAAAGGGCCCTGTAACTAAAACTTCCATAAACCTTGGAAAGATCAAGCTCGCTGACGTCAGAGTACTAATTACGGAAGTGTCTGTATCACTGAGGACGAAACATTGCATTAAGGGGCAAGTTGGAAATCGTAAATTACAGAATTACCTCTAAAAGAACATCAATATAATCAATCCCTATTTCTATATATCACGGTATTTTGCGATCTTTAACATCTTCCAAGGGCATACGCAGGAAGTTCATAGGGGGGGGGTTATAGGCTCAATTAGGGGGTTACAGAGCTGGAATTCACATATTCCTATGTTAAATATACAAAATTTCATCGCAATGGGGGGTTACAACCCCCATCAACACCCCACCCTGCATTCGCCAGTGTCCAAGAGACAAAGAAAAGGGTCCTTTTATGATAAAAGTATAGTTTTAATAGTAATGACGCCTATTAAATGCTTTCCCCCTTTCAATTTCTCGCTTCATTTGATAGGACTAAATTACCATTTTAAGAAGTGAGGGGATGTCCTTCCCAAATCCAGTATCAAACATGGAACCCTATGAAGTAACAAGCCAGTTTTCTCGTTACTGACCATAAAATTCTCAGCTGTTTTAAATGACTTCACCCCCCCTCTTCTTTAGCGTGCCACTTCATTTGGCAGGACCAAACTATATTATCTTACAGAGGGGGAGTGGGGGGGGGAGACGTTCCGAAGTCCGATATCGAACTCAGAAATCTATGCAGTGACAACAAGCCAATTCCCTCATTATTGACAATCAAATTGTCAGCCATTTTAAAGGACGCCCCCTCCTCTTCTTTAGCGTGGCACTTCATTTGGCAGAGCCAAACTATGTCTTTTATGGGGGAGAGACGTTCTGAAGTCCGTTATTGCACTGAGAAACCTATGTAGTGACAACAAGCCAAGTCCCTCGTTACTGACCATCAAATTGTCAGCTATTTTAAAGGATACGCCCCTCTTCTTTAGCTGACATTTCATTTGGTAGGCCAAACTACGTTTCTTAGGGGGGGAGAGACGACGTTCCGATGCGGTAGCAAACTCAGAAACCTATGCAATGACAACAAGACAGTTGCAACAAGACTAGCTTGCTGTTACTGTCGTAACGAAAGACCTTGGTTACTGACCATTAAATTGTCAGTTATTTTAAAGCACCCCACCCCCTCTTCTTTGCGAACCATTCACTTGGGAACCAAACTACTTTTTCTTATGTGGGAGGGGACATTTCGAAGTCCGGTATCGAATCTGACACCTTATGTAATGACAAAAACGGAGTTTTACTGGTAATGATCTTCCTGTCTGCTATTAAACGTTTCTTTATTTCAGTGTGTCACTTCATTTGGCAGGGCAAACCTTCAGCTTTAAGGAAAAAAAAAAGACAACGTTCCCGAGTCTGGTATCGAGCGCATGATCCGATGCAATGATGAAAATTCAGTTTCACTGGTAATAACCTTCATACTGACTGCTAATTAAATGCTCCTTTGTTTCAGTGTGTCACTTCATTTGGCAGGGCAAAATATTGTAGCCAAAGCTATGAGAACAATGCAGCCAGAATGAAAAGACACTTGGTATCGTGTGAAAAATGTCCAGAAAGAATCAGTCCTTGTATCGAAAGATATTTCAACAAAATGGCGAAACAGTTAATTACACCTAAAAGTAATTTTCAAGAATCACATGCAAGTAGGTATGTAGTAACTGGTTAAAGCAGTGTTTCTTAAAATGTGGTCCTCGACAGCGTATCAAGTAATTCGTGGGACCATCACCAAATTTCAGGGAAAAAAAGGAAAAAGAACTACAGATTACCGGCGTAGCTAGAATTTGGGTTCGGGTGAGATTTATGGAATTTCTCGTAAACATTGCTTGTCATAAACCTTACCTTTCGGTGTTTCATGAATGGTTTGAACCTTCTGAATACACCCATGCTGTCTACATTGCTTATTATTATTTTATTAAGATAATAATGTCATTTTCATCGTACATGGTTCCCACTCTTTTATCCTGATGAAATTCAATGACTTTTTAAGGAATTTTCAAGGACCAAATGACGTTTTTCAAAGACCTCACATTGTCAATCGCAATGTACATAAAAATTAAAAATGCAAGACATAATAAATGCATAATATTGGAATTAGAGTGTTTGATTATGTTGCTCCTTTTCAACTTGGCACACTGCTAGCAAAAACTACCCCTCTTTTCATCCCTTGTATCAAGCTATGCTCAGTGGCGAGGGCGTCTCTGAAACACTACTGGCTTCGTTTCGGAAATAAGGAGGAATGCTTCCCCCAAAAAAAAAAAAACATGTAAAAGATTTTGAGAAATTTCAAGGACCAACCACATTTTTAACAGATTTCAAGGACTTTTCAAGACCAACCACATTTTAACAGATTTCAAAGACTTTTCAAGGACCAACCACATTTTAACAGTTTTCAAGTACTTTCAAGGGCTCCGAGACTTTTAAAAACTTTCAAGAACCATGTTATTTGAGAAAATGAGATCGATGAATTGGGCAACCCATCTATATTTGAAGAACATGGTCGGAAATTTTAGAGATTTTCTGCCAAAAGCTGGCGCTTAAAATTTACGACAAAAGGAGTTAAAGATTTAAAGGGATGAATAATTCCCTGCTGCCGGAGCTATTACATACGTATATAAGCCTGCCAATAAGTCACATAAATCGAAGGTTACTTTGGTTATGCCTGCCCAATAAATCACATAAATCAAAGGTTACTTTGGTTATGTCTTCCCTTGAGAAAAGCGGGAAGTGGGTCAGTATGGCGGTGGCTGAGTAGGGCTTAATATTATTAACCATAGTTGGCAACCTTAATTTCAGGCAATGTATTTTTTAATGAGGGAGAAATCGCACCCCACTTTCTGTAGTCTGCGATAAATCAAGGAATGTTTAAACTGGCCCATGGACAACCAAAGTTTGAGAAACACTGGATTAAAGTAGCCGTTACTAAGAAGTAACATTAACGAGTTTAACCAATATTATTATTACAAAATTTTCTGAGGGGGTACACATTGGGCCCAGGATCAAAGTTTGGGTAATAGTATAGCATATAAAACAAATATTATTTAATAAATATATCTAATAATTGAAGAGCTAGAAAATTTTCCGGAAAACCCACATCACTAATCCTACTTAGGTGAACGGGCGCCGCCAGAGACACCCGTGCACAAGACAGGAAATTTGGCCCCCCAAACTTTTTTGTCTAGAACCGCCACTGGGTACACCATATTCAAGTGAGCGGTAAATGCTCTCATTTCATTTTTCAATGTGTATATGGTCCCTAAGGAAATTTCCGGCAATGTAAATTGCACCTTCAATTGTAGGGAAGCGCGCTTCAATTATGGTGAAGCCAGCAGATTATAGTGAGCTCCTAGTGTGTTATAATTCTCTGTTATACATCTAGGCCAAATTATGTAACAGTAATCATAGTATAACCGTAACTGTCCTGACTCTCTCTCTCATTCTGGCCCAGTTGCATTCATGAATACATACTAGCATAGCATATATTATACTACTCAATGGGTGTTACGCTATCTTACTACTATCATTTCTTTCACTATTTTAAGTGCAGTTGGAAAATATAACAATTGGTTGGTTGTCAGTATAGTAGAATACAGCAATCTTCAACAAAAATTATTGTTCTTGCTACTCTCTCTCTTGGCACCATGTGATTTGAATGTGTAATCAGGGCCGTGTTACACTTGGGGCATAGTAGGCCCGTAACCTTTTGCGAAAATTGGAAGTGGGGGGGGGCTGTGTAAATTTTAGAAACAGAATTTAGGGATATTGAAGAAAAGATAAATTTCTATTTACAGGGTTAAAGTTAAAATACCGAAGCTTTATCATGAAATGAGCCCTGTCATCCAAACTTGTCGCGGCCACATTTGTGCCATTTTGACACAAAGCGGACATAATTTAGAACAGCCATTTTTCTGAATAACCATAACGTCTACGTTTTAAAGCGGCCACTTTTCAGAAAGGCCATCTTTCGGAGAAGCCGAAGAAGCACTTTTTAAAAGCAGAAAAAAACAATAGTTTAAAAATTCCACGTTAACTGTCGGTTAGCAGTTTTAAAAGTCGAACGACGAATGATAATAAATTTATATATATATAGCAAAATTGTAGTATGATTGTGACATGTAGTACCTTCTAATGTAATATACATAAATACACTTAATTGTATATTAACTTAGACAAAGTTAAAGTAATAAAATCCATATAAATCAGAGTAGTAAAAACTATATAAATTGAAGTAATAGAAACAATTTAAAATAAAAAAATTGAAATTATAGTAGTAAAAAAAAGGAGGGAAGAGGAGTAAATGAAAGATTTAACATTATCAAGGATTTTTGTTCTTCATTAGGGACCGCACAAAATCCCTGTTATTGAATTGCTTTTCTGATTACAATAATTATAAATACATATAACAACATAAAATACATATAACAACATAAAATACATATAACAACATAAAATACATATAACAATAATAATTACAATAATTGAGATTTGTGATTAATACTGAATGAACCAATATCGATTAAATAGTAGTTAAAAATAGTATAAATCCAGAATGTAATTAGTTTAAAAATATTTTAGTAATTTAGAAGGGCCTTTTTAGTCTGTCTGTCTCTCTCTCACTCTCACACACACACACACGAGCAGAGCCGTCATCAGGGACCTTGCCAATTTCATGCGTCTAATATCTTTCTGGAAAAAAGTAAATGCGGATGAATGAACTTACGTATCATCTATGTACGATATACCAAAATATTCTTTTTCCTTGAGACTAAAATGTGAGGCCACCATGTCGAGAAGTTCACCTGCATAGAGTTTTGGCTAAATAGAAATTAAAAAAAAAAAAGAGTTTTAAATAAAAAACAAGGTTTCAATATAAATATTAATAATATTTAATTATAAAATTATATATTCTACATCTCTAATTATTTTACTTAATTGCTTATGTAACAATAATTGAAACGATGATGGTGATACTGATGATGAATACGACGGTTTTTTAATAATGATAATAATTTATTTTTTAAAAAAAATGGGATTTTTATAGAAAGCGCCCAAATAAAGTACGATCAATTAATAACAATTTTATGTTTTGTGATCTTCTTGAATTTACCAGAATACAACGCATTTCCCTTCTGAAGTTGACTGGAATACGACACATTTCACTCTTTTGAAGTTTACTGAATTACAAGCATTTTCTTCTGAAGTTTACTGAGGTACAAGCATTTTCTTCTGAAGTTTACTAAGTACAGTAAAACCTCCCTACAACGATATCCGATATAACGATAAATCCCTCTACAACGATAATTTTTCTCGGTCCGTATAATAGTGTTGTAGAGAGGTTTTACTGTATAAACATTTTCTTCTAAAGTTTACTAAAGTACACGCATCTCCTTCTGAAGTTTACTAAAGTATAAGCATTTTCTTCTGAAGTTTACTGAAGTACAAGCATTTTCTTCTGAAGTTTACTAAAGTACAAACATTCTCTTCCGAAGTCTACTGGAATGCAAGAATTTGCTTCTGAAATTTTTATCAAAAAGAAAAGGTGTTTATTTATTTATTTTCTAAAGAACATATAAGAATTCTTTTTTGAAGTTTATGAGCATGAGAGAATTTCATGTACGATTTTCCAAAATCTGAATTTTCATTGGGAATTTATTAAATAAATAATGAGAATTTTTCAAAATTGCTTAGGGAGTAAAAAAAATTCTGAAATTTACCAGAAAGTAAAATTTTTTTCTCAAAATTTTCACAATGAAAATGACAATTTTCTCCTAAAATAAAACATGCAAATTTTATCCCGAAAACTTCTGAAGAATTTTTTTTAGAAAAATTATCTCATTGAAAGAATATTTTGAAATTTGCCATTACCAGAACATTAAGACGTTTCCAGAAAAATTACGGATTTTCAAATCTGTTATTCCGAAACTCCATTAGATAGACTGTAACCATCCTCGGAAAAATCAGGAGAATTGGTAACCATGCCATTACGCGGGAGGTAATTACATTAGACACAATCATTACTTCGAATTCATACGGCCACCCAGCATACAGTCAATTTTCATTAAAGTTCATAAGCTCCGCAGCAACGAAAACGGACTGTAACCTCCCACGTTCACCCACACGCCATTGATCATGGTATAAGTCGAATAGACAGCCAGAAACGGATCGCAAACAATGAACAAAATAAACTAATGACCTTCCGCTGACTTTTTTTTTTTTTGATACATGGGTTAGAATGAAGTCTGCGACACACAAAGAAACAATCTCATAATGTATGAACCCACGCAAAAGGAACAGTACCAACAGCTGCTTTGAGACAACACCTGTTGTCGTCGTCGTCCTGATACGCGGATGTCAACAAGGTGTACAATACGTTATTGGAAAAAAAATTGGAGATTGGTAACAATACAAGAGTCAGCAATATACGATATATACAACAGTACTATTAGTTTTCCTTATTCTTTACAAGTATCACTTCTACATAGATGTATATTTCCTCATTCTTCATAAGTATCATTTCTACATAGATGTATATTTCTTTATTCTTCATAAGTAACACTTCTACATACGTGTATACTTCCTTATTCTTCATAAGTATCATTTCTACATAGATGTATATTTCCTTATTATTCATATTATTTCTACGCAGATGTATATTTCCTTATTCTTCATAAGTATCATTTCTAAGTAGATGTATATTTTCTATTCTTCATAAGTATCATTTCTGCATAGATGTATATTTCCTTATTCTTCATAAGTATCATTTTTATATAGATGTATATTTCCTTATTCTTCATAAGTATCATTTCTACATAGATGTATATTTCCTTATTATTCATATTATTTCTACGCAGATGTATATTTCCTTATTCTTCATAAGTATCATTTCTAAGTAGATGTATATTTTCTTATTCTTCATAAGTATCATTTCTACGTAGATGTATATTTCCTTATTCTTCATAAGTATCATTTATACGTAGATGTATATTTCCTTATTCTTCATGAGTATCATTTCTACATAGATGTATCATTCTGCATTATATTACCGTGGCTGTCTTTCCGCTTTTTTAGATGTGCGTTGAATTTGTAAGAGAGGATCGATCGGTTGTTTTTTATGGCGCAAGGTAATGCTGTGACGGGATTCACAGTTTCCCGTGGAATCCGAAGTTTTGCTGCCAAAAAAAACTAAAAATAGCTACTATGTCTAAAAATTGATAAAATGGCGAAAAGTAGCTAAGATATAGCTAACCCTTTATTTAATGCATTTTAAAAACCTTTTAAACATTTTTCTTAATTTTTGAATTACATAATTAACAATTATATTACGTTAATGGATGGCATAATGTCCATTAAATGCCATCGATAAATAAAAATTACGTAATTTTAATTAAAGATATCAGTAAATCTGCTGGGATTTCGAAGTTCCGCCAGTAAATAAGAGACTAAATATAGCCAAAAATATCAGAAATAGCTAGAATGGCCAAAAACAGCTAAAAATTTAAAAATATCTAAAATAGAAAAAAATATTTAATAAAAAAAAAAAGGTAAAAAGAAATTAAAATAGCGAAACTATACATGTTCATAAAAATTCATTAGAAATAAATTGAAAAGCTTACTGTTATCTTAATTTTTCAGTTTATTTCTTTAATGGATGAGGTTTCAAACATCTCTTTTCATTAATGAATATGAAAAAATTAATTATGAAAATAAAACGGTTTCAGTTTCTTAATCACTTACCTTAATTAGTATGTCTAAGTGATAATCGTCCAATAGCACTACCTGACTCTGCCGGCCTTCTGACATCTTAAAAAAGAAAAAAAAAATCGTTATACAATAACATACAATTTATATATGTTAAAATTTTAACTACAAAACATACTGTAATTTGTACATTTTCTACTGTAAAATATGTTGCAATTTACACTATTTGCAACTACAAAATATACTGTCATTTTTATTATTTTCTACTACAAAATATTCCAAAACAATTAGTAGTGTCAAAATTTACTTTGACTCTCAATTTCATTTACACAACATACTGTAAAACATATACACAGTACTTTAATTGCAAAATATTTAGCGATATCATAGCGTAGTGTGTATTTTTGTGGTAATTTTGAAGATTTTTGTGTTTCCTAATAGCATGGCAACTAAATACATACTATTTTACGATATCTAATAGTAATTGCGTGATAATTTTGTAGTACCTTTTATGATATTATTCTCAATATTTGTCATATCGTCTGTGGTATTTCCATGGCATGTTTTAGTATTTTTCGTGGCCATTTTGTGGTACTCCAAGAGTATCATCTTAATATTTTGCAACATTTAAATGCACTCAATTCATAAATTTTCAGTATTCATGTAACTTTTAATGGCATTTGCGTAGTCGTAACTTTAGAATAAAAAATCTTTTATGGTATTTTAAGCGATGTCATTCTATTGTTCTTGTTGCTGCCATGTTTATAGTATATTTATAATGCTATTTCACAGGAGCTTTAAAGTTGTTTCAGTGGTACCTTTCAGAGGTATTATCAATCTTTTTAGTATTATTTTATTGGTATTTTAAAGCGATGATAGTCATAAATGAGTTACATAATCGATGTGAATCCATGGCCATCAATAGAGAATACTGATAATAAGGATAATTTCTAACAGTGTGATATCCAGGCCTGTTTAAGGAGTAAAACACCCTCAAAAAGTCCATTTTACCCCTCCCCCCCCCACCACCAGGGATCGTCGATTAAATTTTTAATCCCTTTTTTTAAGTTTAATTCTAAATAATTATTGCTTCCAGCGTCACCAATTTCGGTTATTGTTTGTTTTTGGTTCAGAACTAACCTTGTTTAACGTCCCAATTTTATGAAGCACAAAACGCAGGTACGCCGGCCACTCGGGCACTATCAATTTATTTTGGAAAGTTAAAAGCAAGCAGTAACCGTAACCCAGTTAGCGAGTAAATAAACACAATATTTCGACAGGTGATCGTTGAACTACGAACTTCTATTTTGTTTTCTCTCTATTCCTGTCCCTCCTGTTGGCTTTTGCCGATTCCAGTTTTATTTTTTGTAAATTTCAGGTTTGTAATTATCGCGATGTTGCGATGTGTTTAAAGATTTAAATTGCAAATGCAATCATAAAGTTATGATGGCTTTATTTCGATATGGATTTATTAGACCAGTAGTTAAACGTGTAAACAGCTCAAAACATTGTATCCCTGGTTAGTTATTTCTGGTGGCTAAAGAAACACCATCGCCGAATTTGCATTCCAGAACGAGGAACTCTAAAAGAAGACTAAAGTATTATTCTGGCTCCACACCCCTAAGTTTTGAAATCCCCCCCCCAAAAGATTCCTAGATATCACACTGATTTCTAACATTGTCAGCCTCTAATGAAGAATATTCGAGTATAATGAGTTAAGTGTAACCGGGGGGGGGGATAAGCACCCCTCCCCCCAAACCCGGTTACGCCGATTACAATAAAAAAAAGGTTCTCCGATTCCGAAAAGTCTATCTGCGTGTCTAATCCACCAACCCAACGCTTTTAAGCAAATTAAATCATTCCACAAGCCATTCACAAACACACGCATACTGTTTAAAATTCAATTAAAGCAACGACGGTGAAAGTAATCCTCGAAGGGGAATCGAGAAAACAACGAAAGCCTTCGTCCTCATCTGCATAACAACGTTAGGAAAAAGCTGGTAAATAAAGAAGAGTTTGCGTAAAACGCCCAAAGCGAAGAAAGACGAGCATAGAAAAAAGAAAATAACCTTCACCTACGCGCTGTTAGATGTCAAGGAAAGGTGATTTTCGGTAGGAAGTGCCACCACATGGTGGAAATAACGACCTGGGCGAGCGATCATCTCATCAACCATAGTAGGGAAAACTCGTTTAACGAGTTTAAATGGAATATATTGATAGATGGCGGCATCACTGTACGTGCGAAATCGATGACGTCAGAAGGTGGATGATTAATCAAGAATAAATGGTTAAGTGAGTGAGATAGACACGCTTTGTAAGTCATGATTTTATCTTCGAAGAAATACGCGAATGGCCATAAAATTACGACACAAGAAGACAAGCTTCATTGCCATAGGAGTGGAGCGAGTGGCAGTGTTCAAATTTGAGAAAAACTTTTCACCCACCGGACATAGGCGTAAGCAGAAAGTTCATGAGCGGGTTACAGAGCTACAATGTTATATATTCATATGTATATACAGTAAAACCTCCCTAAGGCGACCAGCGTCGGTTCCGTGAAAACGGTCGCTCACAGAGGTAGTCTCTGAATGGAGGTAAATTTAGCATTGGGTCTATGGGGTGGAGGGAGAAAATCCGTTTCCAGAAAAAATTATTGTTAGGTGGTCGCTAAATACAGGTGGTCGTTGAGGGACGTTTTACTGAATACAAAATTTCATGGCAATGGGGAGTTACAAGCCCCATCAACCCCCCCCCCCCCTGCATACGTCTGTTGCCCACGGAACTCTTTCATTACTACGTGTTCAGCCGCGGAGGACCCCCGCTCCTCTATAAACAGCATGCAAGGAAAATCCAAGGAGCTATTGTTTATCACTGACTCGGACGTAAACATAAGAATGAGAAATAAATAACGTAAAAAAAGTAGGTAATAGTAAAAAAAAAAGGTGACCTATAGGCAAGAATACTTTTAATGCAATGATTAGGGCCGGAATTAGGACAACGATTTTTGGCTCCCCCTCCATTGGCGTAACTAAGGGGCTAACCTCCTAGAAAATTTCTTCTAAGCATTGAGGTATACGGTTTAGCTCCTCCTTAGAAAAAAGTTAACCCTTTAGACTTCGCTTAGCCATTAGACTTAGCCACGCCCACGCCCCCCACGTACTAATAGAAATAAATAAAACTCTGTCCTTCCGCCCCCTCAAATTCGACGAAAAATCGCAGAGGATAGGGAAGGAGCGACATTTATGGTTAGCCTACCTTATATGCATTATTATAAGATATAATAATGATATTTTTATAAATTAACTTAGTTTATTTGACGATGATTTTTTTGGATTTTTTTTTATATTGGGGAAGGGGGTGCAGAAAAAAGTTTTAGGGAGGGCTCAAAGCTTGAAAATTTCACTTTAAGTTTAGTTTTAAGCATGTTTACTTGGAAATAATCATTTTCAACGTAAACTTATTATTCTCAGAGGGCGCACGCCCCCCATGTCTGGATCCGGCCTTGGGGAGTGTGTGTTTTACGCAGTTTTTTAGAATTTCAGATTTAAAAAATAAAGGTGGAGGGGCACCTTCTCGGGGAGAGCTGATCGACAGAATTCTACGGTAAATAATTTGCAATTAAAAAAAAAATCCGCAGCTTCTTGCGCCCTGGGCAAGTGCCCAACGTGCCCATTTATAAATCCGGCACTGGCAATGATATAAGTGTTTATTGATGAAGACTATCAATGGGACGGATATCCTTCTTCTTTATTGTCATAAAAATCTTGAAGCTTGATTGTATGGAAGAGAATTTTATTTTTATGTCGCGGTCTTTGCCTTCCTCCTCGTGCTGTGCTGTCTGTCACACATGGTCTGAATGACGGATTATCACATCGCGTTTTCTGTTGTTGCCAAGCACTGGTTACGGTTAGCTAATTCTAAAGGGTTATTATGGTGGAAAATTACAGGATTGACGGATTTTCTTGAAAATTCTGGTGATGTTTTACAAATTACTTGTGGAACCTTTGGAGTATCATCACGGAACCCCAAGTTCCACTGAACACATTTTGAGAAACATTAGAGTAAAGTAAGAAACATTAGAAGTAAGAAACATTAGAAGTAAGTAAGAAACATTAGAAGTAAATAAGAAACATTAGAAGTAAGAAACATTAGAAGTAAAGTAAGGGCTGCAAGGCCCCCACTCCACCACAATAATTTGAAACGAATTAAAATTTTACATATATTGTGACATATGCACGTATAAAATATGTGCTTAGCATTGTTAGAACAAAGGAACTTAGGAATTAGCCACGTTTTAGGCAAGAGTGGTCTACAATGGACAATCGAGGCTCTCAACGAAATTCAAAGGGACTAAAGATTGGTGGATGAAATTAGAAAACAAATTGGGGTAAAGTGGACAGGAAGTACTCAGCACAAATGGTAATGGAGAATTTCGCGGACGAAATATCGCGTGGACAAAATCTGCCGGACGAAATATCGTGTGGACAAAATATCGAACGGAAAAAGTGACTGATTTTTTTTTTCCATTTTTTTTTTAATTTTTATTTGACGGTAATTTTTAATTTATAATAGTTGTTATTACATGACATTATTCAAATTAAAGAATATTACATTTTAATTACACAAATTAAAAAATGAAAACATTTTAAACTTGCAACTGTAAATTATAAGCAATACCACAAAGATAATTTCGTACTGATCGAATAGCATAATCTTCAATAATAGCAGAGACGGATCCAGTGAGGAATTTGGGTGGGGTAAGTAAAATACACCAGGACCGACTTACAACGAGCCCGCATTTAGCGAGTTTCTGGATACAGCGAGGAAAATATGGATTTTGTTTGGATTAAGGATTAAACCCAATACATATTTTTTAAGTTTTTGGACCCCGGATTTAAAAGGACCCGCGCAATTAAAAAAACAAAATAGAAAATCAAACTTTTTGTAAAAATTCCGTCGTTATAATCGGCGCTCGTTATAACCGATTTCCACTGCATTTTTATGGATTTGGGCGAGGAAATTTCAGTATGACCGTTCATTGCTGGAAAAACACCAGTCCCAATCCGATTACTGAAGTTAAGCCAGCAACAAGCGTGGTCAGCTTTCAAGAGACTGGACGCCCACAAAATTGGCTCGCTCTGGGGTGAAATCAGTCGCCAAATTTGGCGTCCCGACTGACACTTTCTTCATTATTGGACAGCCTGGATGTGCACCAAAAGGTTGAAGGGCCAACTCATTGGCGTTAAAAAAAAAAAATGCAGCAAACGTTCATTAACCAAAGATATATATGCGTGATTTATATGCATATGTTCATTGCCAGTTGGAACACAAACTCATACAGGATATGTACGACAATAAACGGGACATTCCACAATCTGAGAATCCCTTACGAGAAATCGTAAAGAAATCCTGTTTTTTTTTTTTTTAACCCATTTCCTGTCCCACACTTTCCAAAAAATTCTTTCCAGCTATGCTTATCAGCAGTGACGAACTAACAGGACAAACTGAAACGCAAGGAAAGAATTTCTGAACCGTACTTCAGCCAAAGAAAATAAATATACCTCTATGTTCTTTGCCTTGGCCAACGCCACGTATATTACAGGTACATAACCCTAGGTGGCGCTGCATAACCCTAGAATTTGCAAAGCAGCACCTAAATAGTGTTTTTGTTCTAATTGTGAGAATATTAAAGAAAAGTTACAGACCTGCCAAAAGAAAAAACCCAGCAAAATATGCATTTATAAGCATTTAGCGATAAAATATGCATTTAAAACAAAAAATGTGCACTTTTTCCAACTTAATTGAAAAACTAATGTCACCCGTCTTAAATTTATTTTTATTAGTAACTAGAAATATTTGATATACACAATGATAATTATGTAGATTATAGAGCCTTGTGGGATATTCTGCCACGTCTGTTTATTAAAAACACTTAACGTTTCACTCCGTTCTATGCGGAGCATCCTCAGAAGCAACAGCCGACCAAGTTTCCCTCTGTAAAAATACAAGACCTTCGTTAGTTGCGCTATTGGTGATAGACTTTGATAATAGACTTTGATAATAGTCTATCACAGACAGTCTATCCATTATAGGCTATCCGCCAAACGTTGCAAATACTGTCCAATAACCTAAGTAGATGTGGAAAGGACCATTTCATCTACAAAAGTCTTTGTTTCTTATCATTCAATAGTGTAACCGGCCACAATATCGACATAAACATAGTGATATAATACTCAGGGCTCTCGCGTATCTGGAAAACTTGGAATTGTCAAGGAATTTGAAATAGTCACTAAAAAGGTTATAAAAAACCTTTTTAACTTCTATTTTAATAGCTAACTCTCCTACGAACGTAAAGCCATTTTCCCCCACAACCGAAATTCAGTTTGGTCAGGGAATTTTGCCGGAAAAGCCAAGGGAAAACCTGGAATTATCAGGGAATTTGTGTTCTACACTGTGCGTGGTAACCTTATACATCGAAATAAAAGCGATGCTGATTAAAACATGATTATCATTGCATATATCAAATATTTCTGCCCAGTTAGTTACCAATAAAAATTAATTGATTTTAAGACACGTGACATTTGTTTTTCAATTAAGTTGGAAAAAGTGCATATTTTTCATTTTAAGTGCATGTGACCACTGATATGATAATGCGCAAGTTTTAGTCCTACCTGAGTGATCGTTGTTCTTCGTCTGACCTTGGGTTAGCTGTCAATCGAGCACAATAGAACTAAATCCCTCGGCCTATATGACTAAAGGTAGGGATTAATTCAGTTATAAATGCGACTAATCTTTTGATACCTGAAGTTTTAACAAGTGATGATGTCAATAGAGGACACTGCTTTTTTTTTTTTTTGCCATGTGCCACTTTTGTACCATTGACGTGCCACTCAAGCCAGCTTTTCGCTTAATTAATTAGGTGCCACACAATAAATGTGTTTTCTTGTTTTCTAAATAAATTATTAGATTCCCGCGTGTCACTAGGTGGCACGTGTGACACGGATTGGCGACCAGTGCCTTCAAACGTAATTAAACGTATATATTTTCAAGTTCCCTTTCCTTTATACATAAATAGGGGGTAAAAGGAAAATTCAACTTGAAATGTTGTGTGGAAATTATTAAGAAGTTGCGTAGAAGGTATTAGAGAATAATGAAGTGGTTAAAATTACCGAAACTTAAACTGCGCAACTGCATATGCATATATGCATCTGTATATGATGTGGGCCCTAGATATAACACAATCATTCTTCCATTAATATAATAGACGATTATTTTATCGATAAATAATCTTTGACGGGTTCATAAATATAAAATGTTCGATGATTTTATAGATGTAGTAAATGAGCGTTTATTCGATGTATGGTAAAACTTCTCTTAACGACCACCTCTATTCAGTGATCACCTTTTCTGAAAAATGAATTGCCTAAACCCCTTTTCATAGACTCATTGCTAAACTTACCTCTACTCGGAGACCACCTCTCTGAACGACCGCTTTTCACAGAACAGATAGTAGTCGCCTTATTGAGATTTTACTGTATAACATTCGATTGTATTATTAATACAGTAATCCATCATTTAATTGATATATTAATCGCTCCTTTAATCGTTCGGTTAATCGATATATTAATCGTTCGTTTAATCGATAAAATAATCGTTCGTTTAACCGATATAAAAATCGATCGTAGACTGGCTGATGATATTGGATGATAAGTTACTCGCAAAGATTTCTCGGCGATTGGCGGAAACCAAATTCACAACCTCTTAATAACCAGTCAAATGCTATAAAGTCCATTGAAAAAATGCTGTAAACGTCCATTCTGTAGCTCAGTGTGAAAGAGCACTTGATTGGTTGTCAAGAGGTTGTGGATTCAGTTCCCACCAGTCGCACGAAAATCATTCTTTTCTTTTCAGGTAATTTATTAACTAATATTACCACATTATCGGCTATACAGAGAATTGTTTGACTTTAATAAATAGATGATAACAGTTGAATTTTTCCCCACTAATGATTATGGTTTCTCTAATAACTATAAACACAAACATGTTGCATAAATGAAATGGTGAATTGTTGAATGAATGATTATTGCATGAATGAAATAGTGGATGGTGAATTGTTAAATGGATGATTATTGCATGAATGAAATAGTGGATGGCGAATTGTTGAATGGATAATTATTGTACGAATAGTGAACGATGCACTGTTAAATGGATGATTATTGCATGAATGAAATAGTGGATTGGATAGGGAATTGTTGAATGGGTGATTATTGCATGAATGAAATAGTGGATGGTGAATTGTTGAATGGATGATTATTGCATGAATGAAATAGTGTAAGATTTGAATGAAATAGTAGATGGTGAATTGTTGAATGGATGATTATTGCATGAATGAAATAGTGAAAGATTAATTATCGAATAAATGATTATTGTATGAATGAGTGGATGACTAATTAAATCACACCTTGAATGAATTTGTAAATGGCCAAAAACATTGAAAGCAGGTAATTAAAACAATAATTAACCAAAGAATAATAAGATTAATAAAAAACCGTGTGTTGCACGCAAGTGAAAAATAAAAACTCACCTCAAGACATAAGCAGAAAGCGCAAAAAACTAAATAACTGAACGAACCGTAAAAAATTCAAGTAACGAACAGAGAAACCGACACCAAAGTCAGAGCCAGTTGTAAGTGACCAATTGAAATTGATTTATTGCGAATAAGCGCTAAAGCACGATACAGCTGTAGTAATATATGATAACCTCAAATAACCTTCGTCATCGATCTCGTGGTTAAACGTCACTGCTCAATTTATCACATTTTTTTTCTCCGGGATGGAGAAGAAAACATGTTGTTCTCACTCAGCGATTTCACACTGTTAACGAGAGAGAAGTATGTTTTTTCCTTCTAAGTTCACCAATACTAAATATAAGTATTAATATTTAATTATGGCATATTCTAAAAAGTATTAATACATTATACGATGCGTTTAATTTTCTTATTTTTTTTCTCCAGGATGGAGAAAACATGTTATTCTCACTCAGTTGTTTCACACTGTTAACGAAAGAGAAGTACGTTTTTTCCTTCTAAGTTCACCAATACTGAATATAAGTATTAATATTTAATTATGGCATATTCTAAAGAGTATTAATACATTATATGATGCTTATACAATAATTTTTGCCACCCACGTATTAATTACAGCTCAAACTAGAGCTTATGTAATTTTGGAGAAAAAGAGACGCTTTCCCCATCCTGGATTCGAACCAGGGTCCCTCCGTTTAGCCCGGAGTGTCTTGGACCGCTAGACGAATGAGGACAGGAAACAACGCTCTCTTTCTCCGTATGTAAAGGTGTTAAGGTA